>JAJONR010002251.1:0-69279 GCA_029582245.1 Solanum etuberosum | reverse complement strand
TGCGGGTGATAGATCTCGCGAGCATCTTGGAGTTAGTCAGCCTAATAAGATCCAAAAGAAGAAGTACAAGAGACCTATAGATTCTGAGGATATCCCAGGATTTCTTTCTTCTGCGCCGGAGCGCATTACTCATGATACTCATTTATTGGCTGTTCCATTTGGTACGACGGATCCTCGACAATATTATCCTAATTATCGTCGATCAGCCGGTGCTTCATCTACCTCGCAGTCACTGCCTCCACGGTGCTACGAGGACCTACCTTTACAGGCTATTCGTCGAGCACGACCCTTATCGGCTGGCCGTACTCCATCTACCTCTCCATCTCCCACAGGTACATCTCCTCAGCTATCTTCCATGAGGATTAGAGATTCTAGTAGTGAGCAGTCAGATGCTGTAGCCGGTACACATCCATTGACTCAACATTATGTGCATCCTGGTGTATCACCTACACCTACACCAGATGAAACGTCTGCTCTAGCACCGGGACAGAGGGACAGGATTGGCAGAGTCATGATTGAGCCGAATGGGTCATCGTAAGTTTATTTTGTTATCTAGTTGTTACTTTATTTTACTTATTTGAGCATCTTTAATATATTATTCATGAACTAACATGTTTATTATGTGTTTTGCAGGTGGTATCCTGCAAAGGATGTTACCCCGGGCTTTAAAAGACTCTGTGAGAAGGCTTTTTACAAATGCTTATCACTCCTGGAGTGAGATCCCAAACAGTATACGTCAGGCGATGTTTAATGAATTTAAGGTAAATAATTTTTTAGTTAAATTTATTAATTTTAGTATCCTTTAATTTTTTTAATTATCTAACGTTATTCATTTTTTTCAGACTATGTTTACTTGGGAACCGAAGTTTAATATGGTCATTGCGACTACATTTGAGAGGAGGGCATCCGCGAGACTGTCTAGCTGGCTAAAGAAAGCCCGGAACACTGATCAGTGTCCGAGTTGGATGTTGCCTCATGTGTTTGATGAATTGCGCCAATATTGGAACACAGATAGTTCAAGGCGATGTCCGAGCAAGCAAAAAGGCTAGAGGCAGTCTTAAGGGTGGCTCATTGCACACTAGAGGTGCAAAGAGCATTGAAACAATTACAAGAGAGATGGTAAGTTCTAATTCAAACTTTTAAATAAACAATTAGTTGATTAATATCGTTATAATGTAAATTTTATTTTTATTTATAGGAAAAAGAAATGGGGCGCACTCCCCTTGTACCGGAGGTTTTCAAGAAGACTCATGTGAAGAAGAAAGAAAATGAGTCAGATCCAGATATGTGGATGGAGGAAAAGGCCGAACAAACTTTTGTAAGTTATTTAATTTAATATGAATAATATATATTAATAGTGAATATATTTATTATATGTATATATATATTGATGTCAATTTTATTTTTAATATGCAAAATGAGTTTAATCTGTACGTCAATGAGAATCTAGATAGTTCGGTCCAAATGACACCTAAACTGTCCACCCAAATTTGGACAGAAAAAGTGGTAGGGGGACGCACAAGGGTAAAGTCTATGGTCGAGGCTCTCAAAATGATGTAAAACGACTCCAGTCAGGCTTACAAGGTATTGGATCGTCATGCAAGACGAGGCACTTGACGGTGTTCAGATTGCTGCTATGCCGGCTCAAATAGCACAGCTTACATCGACACTGGCAGAGTCTGAGCGGAGAAGAATAGCTGAACAACAAAGCATGAGTGCGATCGTTCAGCAAATCAAAGAACAAGTGCTGAACCTCGCTTGTCGACCTACTACATTTTCGGCTCCCGAGGACACCGACGAGGATAGTGAGGAGGAGGATTATTTTATAGATCGCACTCCCTAGTTTAGGTCTCTTTTATGAAATTTTTGAAATTTTGAATGACTTTATAAGTTTTTGTATTGAGATTAGATATTTTTGAAGATTGATTTAAGTTTGTTGTTTTATATCTTGTGTGGGATGTTTAGATTGTATTTTGTTTCATTGGGCTGGTTAAAATTGAATTGGATTGATTTATATTTGCAGGTGGGCAGCAGATACTGTCAAAAATATGCAGAAAAAAGCGACGGACAGGGTGGTTTTGTCCGTCGCTCTTTTGCATGATTTTTTTCAAATAAATCTAGAAAAGCGATGGATAGGGTCATTTAGTCCGTCGCTTTTTTAGATTTTTCAAAAAAATAATTTTCAGAAAAGCGACAGACAGGGTCCTTTAGTCCGTCGCTTTTCTGGGATTTTTAAAATTTAAAATTTCAGATAAGCGACGGACTGCGTTGCTTTTTGGAAATAAAAAATAAATAAAAATATAAAAAAAGCGACGTTGTCGGTCGCTTTTTTTAAAAAGAAATTCCTGGAAAAAAAAATCAGAAAGCGACGCAGTCCGTCGCTTTTTAAAAAGGGTCGACCCAAAAAGCGGCGAACATGACTGCGTCGCTTTTCCGTCAATTTTGACTAAAAAAGTGACGCAGTTCGTTACTTTTGACCGTCGTTTTACGGTAGTTTTTTAGTAGTGAAAGTACGATGGTGATTCCTACAAGTTTTGGTCATATATTCTTAATTATCTATCTGATAATTTTTATGATTATTATGATAGAACTTACTCTAGTTCAAAGAAAAATCGAAAAGCATTGTGGAGTAAGTATCATATTGAAGAGGCTGGAGTGAAAAAATATGTGGCTAGTAGATTTTTTTCATTTTCAAATGGTGGACAACAAATCAGTGGTAAACCAAGTTCAAGACTTGATTATTGGAGAGCTCAGGTCGGAAGAGATAAAAATTGGAGATAACCTTATTGTTTGTGGCATAGTGGATAAACTTCTACCTTCTTGAAAGGAATTTCAAAAAACTATGCGCCACAAACAAAAGGAAACCTCTCTTGAAACTTTGATAATGAAAATCCGCAGGAGGCAAGGGGCCAAGATGCACTTTTACAATCAGAAGAGAGCAACAATACATTGAAGGTAAATTTAATTACTTCAAGTAATGCTATTCATGAATCTCACAAAAATACTTCTATGAAGCCTAAGAAGAAAATTTTTAAGAAAGATAATGGTAGACCTCCCAAGAAAAATAATGGTGGAAATAACCAACTAGAAAATCAACAAGTTCAAGTTAAGATACCATGTTTTGTTTGTGGCAAGAGTGAACATATTGCTCGATTTTGCAAATTCTGAAAATGTGGTCCTACACCTCAGGCAAACGTTACCGGAGAACCTTTTGTGGTGGTGATTATCGACATAAACATGATTGAGAATGTTGATGGATGGTGAGCTAATTCTGGTGTAAACCGTCATGCCTGTTATGACAAAGATTGATTTAAAAAATATACTCTTTTTGAGGAGTCCAAAACCATCATGCTTGGTAATTCTCACACTACTCAAGTGCTTGAAATGGGAGATGTCGAATTGTATTTTACCTCTGAAAATGTGTTAACTTTGAAAGATGTACTTTATACTCCTTCCATGTAATTTTTTTTTATGTCTAGTTTTTTTCTTAATAAAACACGCGTTAAATAAAATATTGAATCTGATCAATATGTAATTGTAAAAAAAGATATTTTGTGGAAAAGTGGTATGGTTATGATGGGATGTTCAAACTGAATGTTGAAATGCTTTCTTCTACTAATTTTTGGCATGCTCATTTGTGTCATATTAATGGTCGTTATGTTGGAATCATGAGTAATTTAGGATTAATCCCTATGATTAATTTTTTTTTGAAAAGTGTGAGGCTTGTAGTAAAACCAAAATCACTAAAAGGCTTCATTTTCAAGTTGAATGATAAACTGATTTATTGGAATTAGTTCATACTGATATTTGTAAACTTGGATGAATTTTAACTCGTGGAGGAAATATATATTTTATCACTTTCATTGATATTTTTTCTAAGTTTATGTATGTTTACTTGATTAATAAAAGTGATGATTTTAAAAAATTTAAATTTATCTCTATGAGTTTGAAAATCAATTTGGAAGAAAAATAAAAAAGGACTAATGTGATAGAGGTCGTAAATATCAGTTAAATTAGTTTAATTCTTTTGTTAGATCATTGGGAATAGTTCATGAAACTACACCTCCTTATTCTCATGCATCTAATGGTGTAGAGGAAAGAAAAAATAGAACTTTGGTTGAATTGACTAATGTCATGCTTATCGAGTCACGTGCACCTTTAAATTTATGGGATGAAGCTATTTTGACTGCTTGTTATGTGTTGAATCGTATGACTCATAAAAAGTCTAAATTGACACCTTTTGAATTATGAAAAGGTCACAAGCCAAGTTTGGGATATCTAAGAGTTTGGGGTCTTCTAGCCTTTTGAGACTAATGAATCCCAAGATTACACAATTGGGTAAGAAAGTTACTACTTGCATTTTTCTTGGTTATGCTTCAAATAGTACAACCTATAGATTTTTCAATCTTGAAGATAATATTATAATAGAATCGGATGACACTATTTTTCATGAAAATAAATTTTATTTTGATTCTAAAAATAGTGGGGGTCAAAGGATTGAATAAAATATTTTTTCACTACCTAGTTGTTCTACTTTTACTTTGAAAAATAAAAAATCGATGATTTCGAGTTAATAAGAAGTGAAAGAGGTAGAGTAGAAAAATATTTTGGTCCTGAGTTTTATGTGTTTAATGTTGGAGATGACCATCTCACTTTGAAAGAAACTTTATCTTTACATGATTTTATTTTTTGAAAAGAGGATGTAAATGATAAAATGCAATCACTAATTTCTAATAAAATTTGAAAATTAGTTTATTTACCACGGGATTGCAAAATAATCTGTTGCAAATGGGTCTTACGAAAAAAGTTGAAACTGGATGAATCTATTAATAAATATAAGGCTAGACTAGTTGTAAAAAGTTTTACGCAATTAGAATGCCTAGAAATTTTTGATACTTTTTTTTGCGTTAACTAGAATTACATCCATAAGACTTTTAATTGCTATGACTGTAATTTTTTATTTGTAAATTCATCAAATGGATGTAAAAATTTATTTTTCTAAATGGAGACCTAAATGAGGAATATGGATCAACCCGAATATTTTGATGAAGCAGGCCAAGAAAACAAAGTGTGTAAACTTACTAAATCCCTATATGGTTTGAAACAGGCATCAAAGCAATGACATGAAAAGTTTGATTTCAGCATGATTGAAAATTATTTTTAAAACAAATGAGTGTGATAAGTGCATATATAATAAGTCTTGAAATAAATCACATGTTATTATTTGCCTATATGCTGATGATTTATTGATCTTTGGCTCTAACATGAATGTTATTGATTAAACTAAAAATATTTTTAGAAACCATTTTGATATGAAAGAACTTAGTGAGGTAAAATTTATTCTTGGAATAAAAATACAAGAACATGTGACGGAATTTTTGTAACATCCCGAAATTTTTTAAGATAAGATTCAAGCTATTCTTTATTTGTGAATAAGATAGTATAGGGTGATTCTTAAGTAAATTCTTTAGTGTGTGAATGGTTTTGGATATCAATTAAGGTCACTAGAATCTCCTAGCACAAAGTTAAGTTGAAAGTTTCCTTACCGATTAAGTTTTGATGTAAGATTTTACTTGGGTCAACTTTAAACGACCATATCTCTTAAAATATAAAGAGTTACGTAGCCCATAACCTATTGATACACTGTGA
Organism: Solanum etuberosum; assembly: GCA_029582245.1. Taxonomy (NCBI): domain Eukaryota; kingdom Viridiplantae; phylum Streptophyta; class Magnoliopsida; order Solanales; family Solanaceae; genus Solanum; species Solanum etuberosum. The sequence goes on along the minus strand of JAJONR010002251.1, from coordinate 63,630 downwards.
CTTTACAGTATTTTTGATGGGTTTCACTTGAAGTTTTGTGTGAGTCTTGAGCATTTTCTTATTAGATATGATGGTTTATGTGTAATTCTTGCAGGAAATAGGTTTGGATGCGGTTGATTGAGATAAGAGCTGGAAATTGTAGAAGTGGCCAATGACGGAGCCAACCACGGACCGTAGGTCCAGTGACGGCCCGTAGGTGGTCTAGCGTAGGTTAAAGTTTGGGGAAATTTGACCAAGTGTGGAACCACGGAAGCAATGACGGACCGTAGGTAGAGTGACGACTCGTCCTGCACATCCGTCAATGAGATCAGAGAATGTGAGGTTCCAGTACCTGAACCACGGAGGTGACCTACGGACCATAGGTCGACCCACGGTCCGTAGGTCGAGGCGTCGACAGAAAGCACGTCTGAACTGATTTTCCTTATTTTCCTTTCCTAGTTGGTTTATGTTTTATTTTCTATAAATATTAGTTGTAATTTCCGTTTTTGAGTGTTGGACATTATTGTATACTTTTAGTTTTTGGTCTTTTGAAATTATTTTGCAAACACTTAACAATTTAATTTTTGAAAGTTGGTTTATGCAAATTTCACTTTGAATTTCAATTCAAGATTTCGGTTTTCATCTATTCTAATGGTAAGTTCATGATTTATTTTATCTCAATTGTGAATTGTGAACTCTCAGCATGAGTAGCTAAATCCACAACTAGGGTTGTGGGAACCATGAGCAATTAACAAAGTATGAATAATAATGAAGTAATTCTTGAATAGTGTTTATGCATGTATTGTTAATCCTTTCGTTTAGAAGTCTTTTTAACGGTGGCCAATGTTAGAACTCGCCTCGTTCCTACTTAACCTTAACAAGGGAGTAATGAATGAGAAAAAGATTAAACAACAGAGATTTAGTTAAGGATTTGCTGCTATCTAATAGTCTGACTTTAATCAATCGAAGTGAGGGTTAAAACCAACTAAATTGACACAATGACTAATCTGGGGGGAAGGTAAGGGTTAGTAAAGCACACATTCGTAGATTTACCAAGTCGCGAGTGAAAGTTCCTATTAAGATTATCAACCCCGTAGGGATACATAACTTACCGGCCTTGCATGTCAACACTAGGAAAGGATTACTATTATTAGGATTACTGCGTTAAGAGCTTGTGGGGATCACATATACCCTAGTTTCCATCTTATATTGATAACTCAAATTGTGAATCTTGTTTACTTGTTACTTATTCATTCAAATCAATAATCTATTACTTATTTACAACATCCCCCTATTTACTTTTCTCGGAAATAGGTTGACTAAACGGAGATAATTGTGAGTGAGTTTAAGTCTGAACCATATTCTTCGTGGGATCGACCCCAACCTACAAGTTGGGTTCTTTATTTGGCAACGACTGCTTATACTTCTTTAGGGAGGTATAATTTAGGTGTATCACTTTTTGGCACCTCTGCCGGGGAATACAACTTTTAGACTAAACTAACTACATGAACTTTAGTCAAGTATTTACTGATTTTTCGTTTTTATTTTCTAAAGGTTTCAACTCTAGTGTATGCCAATTACACGGAGTCGAGGAGAACCCTTGACCCCCTACGATCCTGAATTGAGAAAAACTTTGAGAAAAATGGTTAATCAAAGGGTTCATAATAATCCAATTGAAGAGGGTCAAGGAGATGGAGCTAAGTTTCAACCGCATGCAGTTATTAATGTGCCTGCTCAGATCCAAGGTGCTCATATAATTTGGAATGCAGAAAGGGTGCAGAATATGCCAGCACCGAGATTTTGTGATAACTATAGGGTTGATTATGATGCGGTTGGATCAGATGGGCCTATTTTTCTCCCTCATCTACCTCCAGGACATACATTTGTGGTGACCAGTAGTCTGATACAGATGCTTACGGCGAGAGGGTTGTTTGCTCGTTTCGCTTCGGAAGATCCATACACTCACATGGCTAAATTGTCCAATGTCTGTAAGAGTTGTGTAGGACGACTGGAGTTAGATATGAATGTCATAAGTTTGTGAGTGTTCCCACTGTCGTTGACCGGTGATGCTGCTGTGTGGTTTTGTGAGCTGCCATACAATTCGATCTATACATGGGACCAGTTACATAAGGTGTTCATAGCAAGGTATTTTCTGGTGTCCAAGAAATTAAATCATAAGGATAAAATGAATAACTTCACAGCACTACCTGGAGAGTCGGTAAACAGTTCTTAGGATAGGTTCACATGGTTTATGAGAAGTGTTCCGAATAACTGCATAGATGATGAGTCACTGAAGGAGTACTTCTAACGAGGAAAGGATAACAATGGAAGGGTTGTGTTAGATATTATTGCTGGAGGATCATATGGTGAGTGCACTTTTGAGGAGATCACTGAAAAACTTGAGAGGATTTCCCAAAACAATTAAGCATGGAGCACTAGAAAGGCAAATACTGGTAGGAGCATGTTCGCGGTCCAAACTACACCAAATCAAGCTAATGATGACATTCATGAAGAGATGGCTCAAATGAGGACAAAACTTGGCTTGGTATTGAAACATGTGAGTGGGTGTGCAAAAAAGGTGAATGCGGTAAATTATCTAACTAGATCTCCACCACCGCCCGTTGAGGAGTACTACTATGAGGAGGATGTGAATTTGGTTAATGATCAGACGGGGGGGTTTCGGACCAACGCCCAAGGTTCCAACTCAGAAAATTGGCGCCAAGGTCAAGGAAACCAAGGTCAGAACTATGGCAATTACAACCGCGAGGAAAACTATGTCCGGGATGGAAACTACAATCGTGATAAAAATTATAACTGGAACAATTATGGCAACCACAATGATAAGGTTGGGCCCTATGTTCCCCCTGGTAATAGAGATGCTGGTAATAATATGACACGCATTGAGGATATGATGCAGAAAATGATGAAAAGATTTTATGCGACAGATGAGAATGTGAAGGAGATGAGAAATGATTTGTCTAGAATCGGTCAGAAAGTTGATGCCCATGCAGTGTCGATCAAGCAACTTGAGCACCAGTTTAGTCAGTTGTCCACTACTGTGAATCCACGCCAGCCTGGTACACTACCTAGCAACACCATCCAAAATCCAAAAAATGATGAGCATTATATGACAGTTACTACTCGCGGAGGTAAACAAACTATTGATCCCCCTATGCCGTCTGAGGTTGAAAGAGTGATAGAAAAGGATGAGGATGAGATTGAGGTTCTTGAAGATCCGAAATTTGATATAGAGAAGGAAGTTGAGGTGACCCAAAAAGTTGTTCTCATGCCTAGACCTCCACCTCCATTCCCACAGAGATTGGTGAAATAGACTGAAGAGGGAAAATACCGCAAGCTCATAGCTATGTTGAAGCAACTTTCCATAAATGTCCCGTTGATAAAAGCTTTGAAACAAATGCCTGGGTATGCTAAATTTATAAAAGACTTGGTGACCAAAAAGAGGACTGTCAGTTTTGAGAATGATGAGAGGTTGCAACATTGTAGTGTTATCACTATTCCTTGTACCATTGGGATTTTGCACTTTTCAAAAACGTTATGTGATTTGGGGGCCAGCATTAATTTGATGTCATTGTCTATATATAAGAAGTTGGGTTTAGGAGCTCCAAAGCCGACTGTGATGCGCTTACTTATGGCCGATAGAACTTTGAAGAGACCCATTGGAGTGCTCCAAGATGTCCTTGTGAAAGTAGAGTCATTCATCTTTCCAGCGGACTTTGTGATACTTGATTGTGAGGTTGATTTTGAGGTTCCCATCATCTTAGGGAGACCATTTCTTGCTACTGGGCGTACCTTGGTCGACATGGAGAGAGGGCAGATGAAGTTCCGATTAAACAATGAGGAGGTAAATTTTAACATCTGTAGGTCTATGAAGCATGAAAGTGATCTTAAATCGGTATCCGTGGTGAATCACATTGCGAGGCAAAAATCTGAGGTGACCATTGAGGAAAGGTTAGGTGTTGATGCACTAGCAGCGGTGATGATAAATTTTGACAGTGATGGTATTGATGAGTATGATGAGCTGGTTGCTGCACTTGATAGGTTTGAGTTTCGTTTCAAGCCAAAATGGTTGGAATTAGACATGAAGAATCGTGACACCCCACCTGCAAAACCGTCTGTTGATGAGCCTCCAAAACTGGAACTTAAGGTCCTTCCATCCCACTTGCGGTATGTATTCTTGGGGAAAAATAACACCTTGCCCGTTATTATTGCTGCGGACTTGAGTGCAAGGCAAATAGAGGCTTTGATATCAGTATTGATGCGGTTTAAGAGGGCTATATGATTGACTATTACGGACATTATTGGGATTCCGCCGGGCGTTTATTCTCACAAAATCCAATTCATGCCGGACAACAAGCCAAGTATTGAGCCTCAAAGGAGACTAAATCCTCCTATGTAAGAGGTTCTAGTTCCAGATTGCTGATAGTAGTTGGGTTTTTCCTGTTCAGTGTGTGCCAAAGAAAGAAGGAATCACTGTGGTTCCCAATGCCAAAAATGAGCTTGTTCTAATGAGGCTGATAACTGGTTGGAGAGTGTGTATGGACTACCGCAGGTTAAATATATTGACTGAAAAAGACTACTTCCCAATGTCGTTCATGGATCAGATACTAGATCATCTCACTGGTAAGGATTGGTATTGTTTTATAGATGGGTATTCGGGGTACAATCAAATCTCCATAGCTCTGGAAGATCAAGAGCAAACCACCATCACTTGTCCAAGGTACTAAAAAGGTGTTTATGGATGATTTCTCTGTGGTAGGTGACTCATTTGATGACTGTTTGATGCATCTGGCCAAGGTACTAAAAAGGTGTGAAGAGTGCAATCTTGTGTTCAATTGGGAAAAGTGCCACTTCATAGTAAAAGAGGGTATAGTTTTGGGTCATCAGATTTCGCAGAAAGGTGTTGAGGTTGATAAAGCCAAAGTTGAGGTAATAGAAAAGCTTCCACCACCCATCTCTGTCAAAGGTGTTCGAAGTTTTCTTGGGCATGCAGGTTTCTACCAGAGGTTCATAAAAGATTTCTCGAAAATTACACACTCATTGTGCAAGTTACTCGAAAAGGAGTATAAGTTTGATTTTGATGATGCTTGTCTGAGAGCATTTGGAGAGTTGAAAGAAAAGTTATCTTCTGCACCTATCATTATTTCACCGGATTGGGGACAACCGTTTGAAGTGATGTGTGATGCGAGTGGGGTGGCGCTTGGTGTAGTGTTAGGACAGAGGCGAGAGAAGATTCTTCATTCGATCTACTATGCAAGGAAAGATCTGAATGTGGCTCAAAAGAACTATACTGTGACTGAACAAGAACTCTTTGCTGTGGTTTTTGCATTCGAGAAATTTAGGTCCTACTTTCTTGGTACTAAGTTCATAGTGCATACTGACCATTCTGCATTTAGGTATCTGATGGCTAAAAAGGATGTAAAACCAAGGTTGATTAGATGGGTACTTTTGCTGCAAGATTTCGATTTTGAGTTCAAGGATCGAAAGGGAACAGAAAATCAGGTTGCTGATCATTTGTCCAGATTAGAGGAGGAATCTATGATTAAGTTTGAGGATGGAGTTGAGATTAATGATGCGTTCCCTGATGAACAAGTATTGGCTGCTTCTTATGATCTTATCCCTTGGTTCACAGATTTTGCTAACTACTTGGCAAGTGATTTGGTTCTGTTGGATTTGTCGTTCCACCAAAGAAAAAAATTCATGTCTGATGTGAAGAAATTCTTTTGGGATAAGGCTTACTTGTTTCGTGTTTGTGCTGATGGGATGATTCGTCGCTGTGTGCCCGAGGTTGAGATGATGAGTATACTAGAGGCGTGTTATTCATCACCTGTTGGTGGGCACCATAGTGGTATCTGAACTACCCATAAATTTTTGCAGTGTGGGTTTTACTGGCCTACCATCCACCAAGATGCTCATGATTTTGCCAAGTCTTGTGACCGTTGCCAACGTGAAGGAGGAATTTCAAAAAGACAAGAACTACCTATGAATCCAATATTGGTGATTGAGCTTTTTGATTTTTGGGGTCTTGATTTCATGGGTCCTTTTGTGAATTCGAATGGGATGAAGTACATTCTTGTTGAAGTTGACTATGTCTCGAAATGGGTGGAGGCAGTCACGCTTTCAAACAATGAAGGAAATCTTGTCACCGCATTCCTGACAAAAGAATATTTTGTCCATATTTGGTACACCAAGGGCAATCATAAGCGATGGAGGTTCTCACTTTTGTAATAAATTGTTTAAGGTGTTTTTTGACAAGTATGGTATTCGTCACAGCGTAGCAGCCCCGTATCATCCGCAGTCAAGTGGGCAAGTTGAAGTGTCAAATCGCGAGATAAAGCAAATTCTTGCAAAGACCGTAAATACCAACAGAACTGATTGGTCGAGAATGTTTGATGATGCTCTATGGGCTTATCGCACGGACTTCAAAACTCCCATAGGTATGTCCCCTACCAACTTGTATATGGGAAATCTTGCCATTTTCCTGTAGAGCTAGAGCATAAAGCAATGTGGACGCTAAAGAAGTTGAATTTGGATTAGGGCGCCGCATCGAGTTAAAGACTGAATGACATGAATGAGCTTGATAAGTTTCTCCTAAAAGCATATGAAAGTTCAGCCTTGAATAAGGATAAGATGAGGAAGTACCATGATTAGAAGATCGAAAAACATGAATTCGTTGCCGGTGATTTGGTGCTCTTATTTAATTCGAGGTTGCGCTTGTTTCCTAGCAAGCTCAAGTCCAAATGGACCGGGCCATTCAAGGTAACTCAAGTATTCCCACATGGAGCGGTTGAGCTAGAGAGTAAGGAAGGAACGAGGTTCAAGGTGAATGGACAGAGGATAAAAATCTAGTTGGGGAAATTTGAGAGTATAAATGAAGTGATAAAGGCTTGGGATCTTAGTGAAGTCTGAGTAACTAAGGTGTCTCCGTCGTGCCGCGACGTTAAATCAAGCATTACTTGGGAGGCAACCCAAGATGTACAATCTAGCCAACTATAAGAGTTTATTTTTGATATAGGATTTTTTTTTTTTTAGAATTTTAGCTTTTTAGATAGTTGTTTATTAAGTTTTATGTTTAGTGTTGGCTAGATATAGATAGAATAGGGTCCATGTCTAAAAAGTGTCCAGAAAATATAAAAAGAAAGTCCTAATGTTTGCTACGTGTGCAGGGATGAAAAGGAAAAATCTGCAAAAAATAAGCTATTGCAGTGGTCTACGGGTCCCATCGACGGTCCGTCGGTTCATCTACGGATTGTGGATGGCATCCGTAGATCCCAGGTATGTATTCAAAAAAATTCTAAGTGTTGGAGTGAACCACGGTCCCCAGCGACGGACCTTAGGTCGACCCACGGACCGTCGATGGGGTCTCGTGGCTCTAAGTTAGGGTTTCTGATGACCCGACCCGGACCCCCAATTAAATATAACCCTTCATTTTAAATTCATTTCCCACTTCCCTCTTTCCCCCCAACCGTTACAAACTGATCAATTACCATATATTCACCCCTTACTCTCCCCCATATCCTTCCCTTCCAATTCCATTTCCTCCATTCTCCCGCATTCACAAATTTTCCTCCCCTCACTTCCATTGTCTCTCCAAAAGCTTTCAAGGTCCGGGTTCGGTGTCACCGTTGGTCTAGGAGAATTTGCACTTGATCACACACTCACCAACGTTGTTTACTTGTAAGATAATCAATTTCTTTGAAACTTTGAATTTTTTATTGTTTAAACTTGAAGTCACAACGTTGCACTTGACCTTGGGTTGTTAAATTACTTGTTAAATGCTGAAATTTGGTTTAGTCAATACCCTTGAAATAATGGTATGTGAGTGTGTAGTTAATTTTAATCGACTAAATAGGGTTGAAGGTCTAGTTGGAAGTTTTGACTTAGGGTTTTTGATGTTTCTGTGTTGATTGTTGAAAATTGCATGATCAAAACCCTACGGATGATGAAATACCTCATAATATGTTGAAATGCATGTTTAAGCTTAAAGAAATGAGTAATTGTTGTGTTCTTGTTGTTGGAGTCAAATATGGAATTCAAAACCTGGCACAACTTTGGTCCACGGCCGCCACCGACGGACCGTAGGTCCACCTACAGACCATAGGTCGTGGCCTGTCACTGACATGTTCACAAATAATTCCTAAGTTGTGAACCACGGTGTGGACTACGGTCCGTCGTTCAATCAACGGACCGTTCTGCACATCCGTGGTTCCAACTTCAAAGAACCAAAAAAATAAACCTTGTGACCAATGGAGGGGACCCACGGGCCGTCGTTCCATCGACGGACCGTAGGTACCCACCGTAGGTCACAACTACAACTACTACCTGGAATTTTTTTCTATTTTCATCTAAGTCTGAATCTTGTTCTAAAATTATTTCATAGATCTTTTGGTGTTCTTTTAGTACTAACGAGTCTTCCACAGGTACCATGACCCCGAAAGAAGCACCAGTTTACTCCAGAAAAGGAAAGTCCAAATCAGTAGCACCCTCGCGCCGAGTTATTTAGGACTCCATCGGAGAAGATTACACACCGATCCAAAGGAGAGCACCCTCCACTGCCCCTGCACCTACTAGGCGCCGAAACAGGTAGACAGTTGTATCTGACGAGGAGCGTCCCTTCTCCACCACCCCTGTAGTTGCCCCTAAGTCTGAGGAGGCGCCAAATCAGTTGCACCCTCGCACCGAGTTATTCAGGACTCCAGCGGAGAATAATACACACCGAGCCAAAGAAGAGCACCCTCCACTGCCCCTGCACCTACTCGGCGCCGAAACAGGCAGACAGTTGTATCTGACGAGGAGCATCCCCTCTCCACCACCCCTATAGTTGCCCCCCAGTCTGAGGAGGGGGCCCAACATGATGAGGAGTCGCAATCCGGCTCTAGTTCCAGCTTTACACCATCGTCTGCTTCCGATGCCACTAGCTCTGGAGAGGCTCACGACCTGATGGGCATACCCATGTACCCCGTTCTGCTTACCACTGAGCCAAACAGATGGTGTGTCAAGGGCCAATATCATATATACAATGATGGGGTGAACCAAAACGAGCATCAGCGGCAGACTCAGACTATTATTGAGGAGGGTCGGGTACTTACATGGAGCCTCCACACTGTGCCCACGATTGAGGAGCTGTTCAAGAAACACTGGTGTGAGTGGATGGCACAAAGTCCGGGAAAGTTTAGCGAAGAGATGACCCGAGAGTTATATTCCTCCTACGATGCCACTGTCCGTAATGCCATCCCTAAGAAGGCCAAGCCAATAGCTCAGCCCCCACTTTAGGCTACTTTAGTGTGGAATTTTTCCGTTGATATCTCCGAGACTACTATCCGCCGGTTCATTTATGGCTCAGACCACACTCTGCCGATTAATACAAAGAAGTATGACTACATGATGGGCGTGGTGAAGAGCGGGGTATTTCAGAGGGATGCTGAGTAGAGAGATACATTGCTTCAGTGGATGGCCCGCCACATTTCAGATGAGCGAGAGCATACCAGGTGGGTGCACAATACTACTTTGCCTATCAGAAAGGCAACTCTGAACTTCACTGCGAAGTTTTTTGGACCATTGTGCGTACTAGACTGTCCCCTACTCAGGCGGACAACGTGGTTACTTGGGATAGGGTCGTGATGTTCGCAACACTTGTGGCAGGACTTGAGTTTGACTTAGCCTAAATTTTGATTGTTGAGATTCATGAGAGGGCCTTCAAGACCACCACTACTTTGCCCTTTTCGTGTCTTATATTTCATCTGTGCAAGGAAGCTGGGGTGCCGATTTGGCATTGTGATAGTCTGATAGAGGCGACCAAGACTGTGGACATATGCCTGATTAGAGATGCTGCCAACCTTGCTGCACTGCAGAGAGATCCCCAGGTGGACCTACCTTCTTTGGGTGCTGACCTTGCTGATGATGTAGAGCAGATAGAGGTTGCTGATACTTTCGCTCCTCCTACTACCACAGATGCACAGACTCCCCCTTCCACCGCCACTAGCCAGGCCGCGAGCTCATCCTTAGCCACTCCCCCTTCAAGGTCAACTCTAGTCCCTCTGGCCCGAGTCCATAAGTTGGAGACCCAGATGGCTACTCTGCTACAGCACATGAGACCTTTGATGCAACGGTATGTAGAGGAGTCTAAGGCTAGGATGGAGCGCATGATGGATGCAAAGATACAGGTGGTCAACAAACGCCTAGATGCATTCGAGCTGAGTGTGTTGGATAGGCCTGCCCCGACCATTGATATCACCACCTTCCAGATGGAGTTGGCTAGACTCCGTGCTGATGTTGATGCTCTTCTAGCCCTTACTGAGACTGTACCAGAGTCTGCACCTGCGGTTGAGGAGAATGAGGTGGTGATGACAACACTCTTTGGCGACACTATGCCACCACCCGATCGTTCCCATGCTGCTGGGAAGCATCACCGCTCTGATCATACTTCTGACATTGAGGAGGTTCGATGAGTAAGAAAGAAGGAGCGCTAGCAGTTAGAGGTAGCCCAACGGCAGTCGATTATTGATGAGGAGACGAGGCAGCAGCGGGCTTGTGAGGTGGATGTTGGCCCATCTGGCGTATTGAGCACTACAGAAGGTGTTCCGACTATTGATGAGGGCGCTACTTATGGCGTTCCTAGCACTGATCCAGCGGGTTCTGGAAAACCGGACCCACCCGCCTCTTGATGGATCTTCGGCGTATATTCGCCACAGGTTTTTTCACCCTGTACTTTACTTTTATATTTTTGTGCATTGAGGGAAATTGCACCATATTTTGTTGGGGGTGGGGTAAATGGGTTGTGAGTGATAGGGTGAAGTCTAAGTAACCCAACTCATAACCCTACCTTGGGTTTTCTTGCCTATGTTCTTTTTCCCCAAGGGAATGATTTTACTTTTATATTGAACCGGCATATTTAGAATTGTATGTATAGAAGTAAGTAGAAGAATGAAAGCATGATGACATGAAAGCGTGAAATTGATACCTGTCCAGAAATTTTGAAATGTGCTAGATTTATAGGCTTAATGAGTTGAATGTGTTGGATCTTTATATGACATGATAAGGAACCGGTATGATAGCATGAGTTAAGCTAAAACTTGAACTGGGTAATTCAATAATCCGATAATGAAACAATGTGCCAAGTGTGTGTGAGAAAAGTGTGTATGTTCATGCAGTATGTGCCAATCTAGAACTTGCCCCGTTGGTCCTGCTAAGATAATCTAGGCTAGGAATTGGGAAATGATCATAGGCCCTTGTTCAAATAAATACACTTAATTCTAAAGAAATGCAACCAAAAGAAATAAATTTCCCCTTAGATCTAAATGTTTGAGCCTAACGAATACCACTTTTTTCAATACACCGAACTCACCTTCCCTAAAAGATTGTTTTGGCCCTAGCCCCTCCTTGGACATGTGCACCTTAACTTAGGCCAAAAGCCTAAGTTGAGGGTGGCTGATTCTAAAAGTTACCTTAATCTTGCCCCTGGTCCGACATCGGATATTGTGCACCTTAACTCATGCAAAATACATAAGTTCAGGGTGGCTGCGGAAAAGGAAACTGAAAGAAAAAGGGTATGAAAAGAGTTGTGTGTGGAAGAAAGAAAAAGATAGAAAAAGATGTGACTGAAGTTGAAAGAAATAAAAAGAAGAATGATAAAGATGCTGAAAAACCAAAGAAAGAAAAAAAAATGAAAAAAAGTAAGAGCGATAAAGTCAAAGTCACATCGGTGCTGAAGAAAGTCAAGAAAAAGAGCAGAAAATAAAAAAATGTCAAGAATTGGTTGAGAAAAGAGGTAAAAAGCCAATGTAATTCAAAGGAGGGCAGAAAAGTCGCTAAAAGTATCCAAATGTACCCTACCAGACCCCGAGCCTACGTTACAAGCTAATAAAGTCCTATAATGATCCTAGCGACTAGTTTGGAGAGTCTATGCAGTGAAAATATGGGAAAGCCTATGGTATTGAGCACTAACTGTATTTGAAGTCACTTCTGAGCGCGAGTGCTGAAAGAATCCTTGAACTTAGAATTATACTTATTATGTGAAAAAGGATCTTCTTGAAGTGAGGGCACTCATTACATTGTTGGAGAGTTGGTACCTTGGTGATTGTTGAAAAGTGTATGTTGTGATGTCTATTGGTCTGTCTATGTCATGTTTTGATCTACATGAGTTAGCTTGTTGAGTTTAGATGAAAAGATTTGCACTAAGTGGAATTGATTTAGAAAGCCATATGATTGTTTGAGTTTGTATGTTTGCTTCTACATAAGTGACGTTTAGAGTTATAGTGTGTCGCTTCAGGACAAAAAATAATTTTAAGTTGAGGGTGTTGATATACCGTGAATTTACGGTATTTTTTATGCATTTCACTTGGAGTATTGTGTCAGTCTTCAGAATTTTGTTATTAGATATGATGGTTTCTGTGTAATTCTTGCAGGAAATAGGTTCGGATGCGGTTGATTGAGATAAGAGCTAAAAATTACAGAAGTAGCCAGTGACGGAGCCAACCACAGACCGTAGGTCCAGTGACGGCCCATAGGTGGTCTAGCATAGGTGAAAGTTCAGGGAAATATGACCAAGTGTGTAACCACGGAAGCAATGACGAACCGTAGGTCGAGTGACGACCCGTCCTGCACATCCGTCGATGAGATCAGAGAATGTGAGGTTCCTGAACCACGGAGGTGACCTACGGACCGTAGGTCGACCCAAGGTCCGTAGGTCGAGGCGTCGACAGAAACCGCGTCTGAACTGATTTTTCTTATTTTCCTTTCCTAGTTGGTTTAGGTTTTGTTTTCTATAAATATTAGTTGTAATTTCATTTTTGAGTGTTGGACATTATTGTATACTTTTAGTTTTTGGTCTTTCATAATTATTTTGCAAACACTTAGCAATTTAATTTTCGGAAGTTGATTTATTCAAATTTTACTTTGAATTTCAATTCAAGATTTCGGTTTTCATCTATTCTAATTGTAAGTTCATGATTTCTTTTATCTCAATTGTAAATTGTGAACTCTCAAGCATGAGTAGCTAAATCCACAACTAGGGTTGTGGGAACCATGAGCAATTAACAAAGTATGAATAATAATGAAGTAATTCTTGAATAATGCTTATGCATTTATTGTTAATCCTTTCGTTTAGAAGTCTTTTTAACGGTGGCCAACGTTAGAACTCGCCTCGTTCCTACTTAACCTTAACAAGGGGGTAATGAATGAGAAAATGATTAAACAATAGATATTTAGTTAAAGATTCGCTGCTATCTAATAGTCTGACTTTAATCAATCGAAGTGAGGGTTAAAACCCAACTAATTGATACGATGACTAATCTAGGGTGAAGGTAAGGGTTAGTAAAGCACACATTTGTAGATTTACCAAGTCGTGAGTGAAAGCTCCGATTATGATTACCAATTACGTAGGGATACCTAACTTACCGGCCTTGCATGTCAAATACTAGGAAAGGATTACTATTATTAGGATTACTGCGTTAAGAGCTCGTGGGGAACACATATACCCTAGTTTCCATCTTATATTAATAACTCAAATTGTGAATCTTGTTTACTTGTTACTTATTCATTCAAATCAACAATCTGTTACTTATTTACAACATCCACCCTGTTTACTTTTTTCGGAAATAGTTTGACTAAACTGAGATAATTGTGAGTGAGTTTAAGTTTGAACAATATTCCTCGTGGGATCGACCCCAACCTACAATTTGGGTTCTTTATTTGGCAATGACCGCTTATACTTCTTTAGGGAGGTGTAATTTGGGCGTATCACCTATCAAATTAAAGGTATTTGAATCTTCTTTCCAATGCCACCAATTTCGCGTCAATCTGAGTTTCGAGTAAAAAGTTATGAATATTTTAGTAATCTGCTACAGTGCAGTTACGAATTAGCCGATGGGAAATTATTGAAAAGGGTCATTTTTGTCTTTTTACCTCTAAGAAAACCCCAAATGAATTTCTTGACTAATTTAAGACCCAAAACAATCAGATTTTCATCTCGTAATCTATCATTCTCTTCTCTCTCAAACCCTAAGGCAAAACCCTAAGGAAAAATTAAAGTAGAAGACTCCATTCAAGATTCTTTCAATCTTTTTCATGATTCTTATTCAAGGTAAGTCTTTTTCCAAGAATTTCATTCATTCCAACTCAAATTCCTCCATACAATTATGAATTACTAATGAAAATCATAATTCTTGGCCATAGAGATTTCAAGAAAGTAATTCAAGAATCTCAAAGAGGGTTTTCTTGATTGTCCTCCTTCAAGCTAGGGTTTCAAAGCTTCTAATCAAGTTCTTCTTCAGAATTCTTCAATGAAGAATCTTGTTCTTTCAGGTATGTAAGGCTATCATAGTGTTGGACTAGTTTGTCCTCACGCCCTACATCTTCTTTCAAATCAGTAAAAGAGTAATCTAGGATTCTATCCCTAGATTGGAGTATTCTTGAAATAAGTTGATTTGAGTTCTTGAGTTCCTGTTTCTTTTTTGAAATTATATTCCTAATAATTGAATTTCTATATGTTATGCATTAAAATTCTTGAGTTGATTCGTTCATGTTGATATTTCAGCGTGAACCCTATGAATTGAGTATTTTTGAGAGGAGAAATATTGTTGAGTTATGAGTTTCGAGTTCTTGAGTCCTTGAGTTCTTGAGTCTTGAGTTCTGAGTACTGAGTTTCCTTCTTGCTACTAAAATCTCTGAGTTGAGTTTTTCATGTCCATAATTTCACATGAACCCTATGATTTGAGTTATAAATTTTGAAAAGCTTTTTAAAGCCAACATTTAAGCTTTAAACTGAGTTTTTGAGAAAGTAAAGATGAGTTTTGAGAAAGAGTTTTTAAAACATGATTAGTATGACATGCAAGTATTCCATCAATGTTTAAGCAATATGGTATCTAGTTATGCCATCAATGTTTATGCGGTATGACTTCCCGAGTCATCAATGATCATATCACAATATGATTTTGATATATTTTTTAAAAAACATTTTCTAAAACATGATTAGTATGAAAATCGAGTATGCCATCAATGTATGAGCAGTATGGTATCTAGATATACCATCAATGTTTATGCAGTATGACTTCCCGAGTCATCAATGATCATACTATAATATGATTTTGATATGTTTTGAGAAAGAGTTTTCAAGTATGAGTTGAGTAAGAGTATAAGGGGACTATGTATTTCCAGAGGTATCAATTTTTACATTGATAAAAGAGAAACTAAGATTTCTAAATGAGTTATGAGTTTAAAAGATATTTTAAGAGTAGTTACCTCTTTTAAGAGGGTTGTTTGAGCTATTATCTCAAACCAGAGGAAGAGTTATGTTTTTAAACATATGAGCATGCGTATATATTATTGGGTGTAGTATTGAGCACCGATATAGGGATGAGTTCAGACAACTCAAAATTCTCATAAACCATGTATGCCAATATGGGTAAAGGGTCATACTTTTTAGATGATTCCTTATTGATTTTTAAGCATAGCTTAGTGGATCCACTTAGTTGAGGTGTCCTATATCCCGGCAAGGTATAGAACAATTCTGGCAGCGTGAGCGAGACGTTGTATCATCACGTAGCTCATAGTAATGGTTGTCGGTTAGAGAATCTCCCAATAGAGTTAAAGTGTATTTTTATATATCACTTATTATGTTGAGTTCAGAGATGAGAAAGTATTACATTCAGCTTGAGTACATTGTTATCTATTGCAGTCCTTTCTTCAAGTTATTTATTATTCAGCTATATTACATACTCGTACATTCAATGTACTGATGTCATTCAACCTGCATCTTTTAATAATGCAGATACAGGTTCTTAGGATCCTCAACAAGAGTCTGTTGAGATCACTTCATCCGGTTGTCTGCTTATGAGTGAGGTCTCCTTGCTTTCGGAGTACTCCAGTTTTATGAGTTGTTAGTAGTAGTTCTTTTGAGGAGTCGTGGGTCTTGTCCCGACACTCATTTTTTTATAGTAGAGGCTTCATAGATAGACCATTTTGGAGAGTCTTTCAGTTTCATATGTTTTATTTAAACTTATGATTCATACTCAATATATTCAGTAAAGTTTTGAGATTTACTAAGTTGTTTAAAATATTTCTTTCAATTTAATGCTTATGTATGCTTGAGTTGGTCTTCCGCTTGTAGTCAGCCAGGATGAGGGTTCGCTTGGGGACTAGCAATGGTTCTCGAGTCCAGGCCACGTCCAGGGTGTAGGCTCGGGTCGTGACAATTTTTCTTGGCCAATCACATTATGTTGAGAAAATTTTGAAAAAATATAACTTTCTTGATTGCAAGCAATTTGTTACTCCTTTTGATTCAAATTTTCACTTGTTTCCTGTTCAAAATGAAAATGATGTGATAAGTCAAAAGGAATATGCTAGATTAATCGGAAGTTTGAGATATATGACTAATTGCACTAGACCTAATATTGCTTATGGAGCAGGGGCGGAGCTACATCTTAACAAGGGTGGTCAGATGAACAATCTTCATCGGAAAATATTTGCGAGTATACATTTTAATATCAATATTTTTGGAAATATACTAATTGTTGAATACCTTTAACATAGTAAAGAAAGGTAACCCGATGGTTAAGGCTGTTCAAATTTGCCTTGAAAGCTTGGGTTTGAGCCTAGGCTTAGGCGTTGTACTTTTAAAAAATTAGTTCCACTTTTAAAGTTAAAAAAGAGAACAAAAGTAATGAAATACCTAAGCAGCAAGGTTTATTTTTTTCTTGTCCTAAAGTATGAACACTCTTGACAAATTTTTTTGCTCCGCCACTATTATGCAGTTGGAGTACTTAGCAAATTCACAAGCAAACCCAGTAATGAACATTGACACGGTATAACAAGAGTTATGGGATATTTAATTGGGACAAAAACTTATAGTTTGTTCTACAAAAAATATCTTGTTGTACTTGAAGGCTTTTCTGATGCAGATTGGAATACTTTATCAAGTGTTACCTGTTCTACTATTGGTTATATCTTTACTTTGGGTGGTGGTGCTATTTGTTGGAGATCAAAAAAGCAAATTATAATTGTTAACTCAATCATGGAGGCTAAACTAATTGTTTTAGCTTCAGCTAGTGAGGAAACAAATTGGTTGAGAGATTTATATTTCTGTGGAAATAAGATAGTTGAATAATTTCATTCATGTCTTTCTATGTCATATACATGAGAGATTGTTAAACAGAATCACCCAGATCCTATGAAATCTAGGATTCTATAAAATCATATATTTTACAAAAAAGGAGAAAAAAATATTCTAGATTACAACAATTATCTTAAGATCTTAGAGGATCAAATCTTGATATGGAGAATATCCTCTAACAACCAACACTCTCCCTTAAGCGGGTGAATGAATATCTTTCATTCCTCGCTTTCTTATTAGATCTCAAAACACATTATTTTACAGTCCTTTTGTTAAAACATCGGTCATCTGATCTTTTATAGATACTAAAGGCGTACAAATGAGTCCGCTATCTAATTTCTCCTTAATGAAATGTCTATCTACCTCAATATTCTTAGTGCGATCATGTTGTACATAATTATGAGCTATACTTATTGTTGATTTATCGTCACAATATAGTCTCATAGGTCTTTCTCATCTTATCTTCAAATTATCAAGGGTTATCTTTAACCATACTAACTCACAAACTCTCATAGCCATATATCTAAACTCGAATTCTGCACTTGATCTGGCTACTACATTTTATTTTTTACTCCTCCAAGTCACAAGATTTCCTCCTAAGAAAGTGCAATATCCAGAACTTGACCTTTGATCTACTAATGAACCAACATAGTCCCCATCAGTATAAGCCTCTAAAATTATGTCTCCTTCTCTTTTGAATAGTATTCCTTTTCCTGGACTTCCTTTAAGATATTGTAGAATCTTGTTGACAGGCTTGAAGATGCATTTCTCTAGGATCATGCATAAATTGGCTAACAACACTTGCAATAGAGGAAATGTCTGGCCTTGTATGGGACAAATAAATTAATTTTTGTACAAGCCTTTATCTACCACAAAATCTTCTACAGTATTGTATAATTTATGATTATATTCAATTGGTGTAGCCATTAGTTTACACCCTAATTTTCTTGTTTCTTTCGGTAAATCAAACACATATTTATATTGGGAAATAAAGATTTCTTGTTTTGAGTGTGCCACTTTGATTCCCAAAACATACTTTAATTTTCTAAGCTCTTTGATTTCAAATTCTTTGAGTAAACACTTCTTCAAATTTTGTAGCTCCTCTGAATCATTACATGTTACTATGATGTCATCTACATAAATCAATAATGTTGTCACATTTTATGTTTTTGAGTATCGTATAAACAAGGTGTGGTCTCCTTGACTTTGTCGATACCGTACCTTGATAATAACCTTTGTAAATCTTTCAAACCATGCATAAGGTTATTTCTTTAATCCATAGAGTTCCTTCTTCATTATACACACCATTCCCTTCTAGATTTCAAAATCAGGTAGCACCTCCATATAGATCTCCTCATCTAGGTCTCCATGTAAAAAAAATATTTTTTTACATCAAATTGTTGTAGGTTTCAATTAAAAATTGCAGCCAATGATAATAAGGTTCTCAATGTATTCATTTTTGCCACAGGAGAAAAAGTCTCCAAATGATCAATTTCATAGGTCTGTGTATAACTCTTTGCTAGCAAACGAGAACTAGATCTTATATGGACCCATCTGACTTATATTTCACAGTAAACAATCTGCACCCAACCAACCTTTTCCCTTTTGGTAATTCCACAATTTTCTAAGTTTTATTTTTCTCCAACACTTTCATTTCAACCTTCATAGCTTTCTCCCACTCTATGTTTCCTAATGCTTCAGACAAATTTTTGGAGATAGAAATTGTGTGGAGGTTACAGAGAAAAACTTTATGACTTGGGGGCATAGATTTTGATGTGTCACGAAAAGGCTCAAAGGGTGTTGTGTCCAAGTTCTAGTTCCTTTTTTGAGAGCAATTGGAAGGTCAAGGTCATTAGGTTGGTTAGGTTCTTCTTCATGATTAGTTTGGTTTGATATTTTTGATGGGTCAACAGGTTCAAGATGGGTACTAAGAGCAGTAACCTTAGGAGATTATTAGAGCTGAGTAGTTTGATCAGTAAGTCTTTTTCTTCTGAAATAAACCTACAATGGTAGATTATTTTCTAGAATTCCATTATCTATATCAAGATTAGGAGACTCAATGAGTTCATTTAAATTTAGAGACTCGGGTGAACGAAGAAATGATCACTCAGGAAATGATTTGACACGATTAGAAATAAAAAAAATCAAATAGTGACAAGTCTAGGGGTCCCTCTCCCTTCAATAACTCTCATTGATTGTAAGAATGACCAAAAAATGATTCACTCTTATCAAATGTAACATCAGCAAATAAAGAATTTCTTTGATGATGGTTGATAACGCTTATCACCTTTTTGAGTAGGAGAATATCTTATGAAAACACACTTAAAAGCATGTGGGTCTAATTTGTCTCTATTTTGAGAATGAATATGAACATAGGCAACACTCTCAAAAATATAGTAACCAATTTATTGAAAATTTCAAAATTCGGAAACAAATTTCTAAGAGTATCAAGCGGACTTTTAAAGTTCAGAATTTTCGATGGTAATTTGTTACTAAGATGTGCAACAGTTAGGACAACCTCCCCCCCAATACTGTTATGGCACCCTTTTGTGAAACAATAGTAATCTAGTAATGTTAAGTAATAGACCGTTTCTTCTCTCTGCTATCCCATTTTATTGATGAGTATTGACACATGAAGATTCATGAATAATCCCCTCTTTTGAAAGAAAACAAAGAGGATTTGATTGAAGTAGTCCTTGGCATATCAAATTGGAATCATTTAATAGGCACATCATATTGGGTTTTGATCAAATTTAAAAAGTAGAATGAATTCGACTAACATCTGATTTTTTTTATTTAGCAAATAGATTCACGTTACTCTTTTACAATCATTAATGAATGACATAAACCATCTAGCACCAGAAATATTAGGAATGGAAGAGAGTCCCCAAATATCACTATGAATAAGAGAAAATAGAGTTTGACTTCTTTTGTGACTAATTGAATAGGAAACACGTTTGTTTTATGCAATTTCACAATCATCACAATGAAAAGTCTAAATAATCAAATCTTTGAACAAAGATGAAAACATCATTTTGATTACATAAAAGGCTGGTTGACTAACCGACGATGATAAAATCATACTTTCTCTTTAATGGACATAACAGATTCAGACAAGAATAAACTAGGAATTCTTAGTTATATCTTCACCACTATGGACATCTAGACAATAAAGACCACCTTTCTTACTAGCACGCCCAATCATCTCATTCATGTTCTGTTCTTGAAATAAACAATATGAAGGGAAGAAAGTTACTTGGCATTTGAAATTTTTGGCGAGTATCTGGATAGAAATGAGATTTGCAGATAACTTTGGGACATGATGGACATCTTTAAGTATCAAGAATTTCTCCAGTATATGTCTCTTTGTCCAGCTACAGTAATAACTGAACAATCTGCTATAGTTATTTTTTATAACAAGGACAAAGGGAATATGATATGAAGAGATGAGAGGAATTGGTCATGTGATTAGTTGCCCCATAATCAACCAGCTATATTGGAGAAAGTTTGTCTGAGACATTAGTAACAAAAGAGCAAGAAATACTTGTGAAGACCAATGAACAACTACCTGGTGAAGTTGAGTGTGGATTTGTTTCATCAGTCTGAGGGTTGCTAGCTATATGTGTCTGCTTTCCATCATTAATGTTTCTATTTGGAGGTTTACCATTGAGTCTTCGACATCTCTCTTAGGTGTGTCGATATTTTTTTGTAATATGTGCAGTACAAATTATTTCTATTGAATGACGGTTTGAATAAACCCACGGGCTTGATAGTGCTCTCCCATTGTGAAACTTCAGATTCTTTTGAACTTGTCCTTTTTGCTATAAGAGTTGATCCTTCATTAATTTGAGTTTCAAGCATAACACTCCTCCATCCTTCTTCTGTCTCTATAATGGTCATGTCTCATTCAATAATGACATATCTTCTTTTCCTAAGATTTGCACTCTCATGGAATCAAATTTTGCATTTAGCCCTGCAAGAAAATCATAAAATCCTTTCTTTTTCGATAAATCTTTTCAGAATTAGAGCATCATCTTTACAATCCATTTGAATACATTGATAATGATCCATTTCTTGCCATAACCCCTGTAAAAAGTTAGAATATTTAGTGACAGGTCGAGCTCCCCGTTTTGCTGCAAAAAAAATTATTTTTATTTCATAGATCCTGACAGCATCATGTACTTTAGAGTACGTCTCCTTCACTGCATCTCAAATTTCTTTAGCGGTGCTCAGAAACATAACGATATCGCTGATTTCTGGAACCATAGAGTCCCGTAACCAAGACATCACCATTACATCATGTTCATCCCATGCATCAAACATGGGGTATTCTTTAGATGGTCTTGTATCGAGAAGGTGTCGTATTTTCCCTTTACCCTTTAAAAATGTACGAACCAATTGAGGCCATTTTAGGTAATTTTTTTCATTTAACCGATAAGACGCTTGAATGCTTTGCAAATCACCAGTTGAAACTGTTGAGATATTCTCTACGGTTGCAAAAACATTTTCAGAGGCTGGAATAGTTGCAACAGTCACATATTCTGACATGGTTCTTGAATGGTTTCAATCTTTGGGCGGATAAAGATAGAAAAAAAAATCAAGACAAGATGAATAAAACTAGTTAGGAATAAGCCTAAAGCTCTGATTCCATGTGGAAATAAGATAGTTGAATAATTTCATTTATGTCTTTTATGTCATATACATGACTTTATATACATGAGAGATTGTGGAACATAATCACCTAGATCCCATAAAATCTGAATTCTATAAAATCATATATTTTACAAAAAAGGAGAAAAAATATTCTAGCTTTACTACAACTATCTTAAGATCTTAGAGGATCAAATCTTGATATGGAGAATATCTTCTATCAACCAACAATTTCAAATACCTTATTTAGAAAAAGCAATTTCTCCTATTTTAATTCATTGTGATAGCAATGCTGCAATTGGTAGGGTTCAAAATCGTTATTTCAACAGTAAATTCAGAGTTATAAAGTGGAAACACAGTAATGTAAGATCGTATTTGACAGGTGGTACCATTAATGTTGATTATGTCAAATCGTGTGATAATCTTGCAAATCCTCTTACTAAGATCTTAAAAAGAGAAAAGGTCTGGAACAGATCGAGAGGGATATGATTGAAGCTTATATATCTTGAGTCATATATAAGGAAATCCAACATGAGGACTCGAGATCATATAACCATGTTCAATGAAAAAATGAATCATATATTGACTTGATTTGAAAAGTGCACTACTTTTTATTCCCTTCATTTGATGTGAGTGCATTGTTTCCTGTAATGATTTGTGAATGTTGAGCTTACAAAACTCTTAATGAAAATTTGTAACACGTATGTGTGGAGTGTCAAACTTACAAGATCACTCTCGACAGATTTCACCTATGTGAGTGTGGAAATAGGTCACTTCCTATGAGAATTGGGTTTATTCTCAAAAGCACTCATGAAACTGGGATAGCACAAGGACGTAACGTGCTGGCTTTTAAAGCTCATGTCTTTGATTATTTTGTGTGAGCAGTGGTATTTTATTTTCCTTAAGTAGTCATAGTTTAAGTCTAAGACAACTACGACTCTGGAGCAAAAGTTACTGTTACACTAAGTGGAGGTTCAATGCAGAGCACACCTTTATTTTGCATAATAATCTTTCTTTAGCTGATATACTCTCTTGTGTAATATTTAAAATGAGTAGGGATTGTTATGGATGGCATTTTTAATATTATTATATTAAGTTAAAGTGCCTTTTCAATTCCTTTATTTTGCTTTTCAGAACGTTAGTGTCAATAGGCATTGCTTTTCAAGCCTCACCATTTTTTACATATATTTTGGACATTTTTAGGAGTTATTTTACTAGAATTAGGTGATTTTTTCAATTTTTGATGTGTGTTAGTCCATTAATATTTTGGTGATATGATTTTCAAATAATTTTTGTGCAAAACCTTTACGAAACTCGCCATAAGGAGTTGGAGGTGCAGTACGTGAAGCCTCATCATTTTTGCACATACTTGTAATATTTAGGTGCTATTTTACTAGCATAATGTAGTCAGCTAACTTGCGTTCCAATAGAGACAGCGGCATGAGATGCAGTTGTATTTCTTGAATACGTCATGACAATGAAGTTGCATCAAATATTTGATCTATATCTGCTGTAGCCTGGACTTGAGCTGCATATTGTAGGTTCCAGAAGACATACGTGAGACTTTGTGACTCAGAAAATATGCATTTTTTGATGATTGAAATTACAATTGACAAAGACTCTTGGGAGCTAGTACTATTCAATCTATATTCCACTATTGGTAATACTTTAGCCCCGTACGTAGAAAATCAACAAATGGCAAATAGTTCGAATGCAAGCAATGTGGCTATAATCGACTACAAGAATAATCCTTACGTACGTCTTATTTATATACTTGATCACTAAAAATTGATTATGAATACCAATGAGGGATGATTAGTACACCAATTTAGTAGCCAACATAATCAAATAAGAATGCTTCACTCGATCTCTATAAGTACGTCGTTCCATAGAAATGCACCACCAGGAGATACTTTTCAAAGATCACTGGAATGAATAGTTGAGGCAGAGAGTGAGGGAAAGCTTTATTCATACCAGCTTTATCCTCTCGAGATTCACAGGATCTTGTATGAACCTAGTTAATTATTGTGTCTGTGCTTTAGTACTTTTAACATGTCTTTAGGCCACACATCCTTTTTTCTTCTTTCACGACATCGTCCAAGAATTCCTGCCTTTGTTCTACTAGAACTTACTAGTTGATCAAATCCCACTAGCTTAAGTCGTAATTACGTATGGACACAATAGTTTACCATTCGTATCACTCTTTGTTCGCTAGATACATGTATTTGATGGGCTCAGATACATGTATCTTGCTCGAATACATGCGGGTCAAATTAGGTGTAATTTGTTTCAGATACATTGTATCTAACTGTGTTTTGCGTGTATCTAAAATACATTGACTCTCTTGCTCGCTTCTCTCCTATCTCGCTCATCTCTTTCCTCTCTTGCTCACTTCACTCCCTCTTTCGCTCGCCCCTCTTCATATGTATTTGTATTTTAGAATGTATCTAAGTTTCACAAAATTTCATATATAGGTGTATTCAAAATCAATTTCATCCAGTGTATCTGATATCAATTTCTTCAGTGTATCTGATATCAAATATTTAGTGAATTTATATAGATACATGTATCTAGTATAAAAAATTGTAATGAATACATTCATCAGTGTGTCCATGCAGAGGAAGAGCGATAGGATGTGGAAAGAGAATAAAGTGTTGGGTATTATTTGCCCTGAATTTCTTACGATAAATAGGTTTTTGTTTAGGAAAAGGTTTAGGATTGGCTAGTCCTTTTCTTGTAGGAAAAAGTTTAGGACTCTATAAATAGAGGTTTGTTCCTTCTAACTTAATTAGCATTCACAATGTAGTCCTAAAGTTTTGAGAGTTTTGGTTATGGGAGAGAATTTGTGAACCTCCTAGTATTTCGAGTGAATTGGTTGAGGTTACACTACATAAAAAATGATCATTAGCGGCAATAGCTTAATTGCCGCTAAATATGTATTTTTAGCGGCAATTAGCATTCTTTGTATATGTCCTTAAAGCTTTTAGTGACATTGGTTCTAATGGCACTTAACTAATGCCGGTAAAAACTTTAGCACTTTTTATTAATGTCTATGTTTAATGCCGCTAAAAGTTATTTTTGTTGTAGTGTTATTTATCTCTATATTTTGTACTCTCATATTTATAGTGGACGTAGGTCGATTGACCGAACTATATTAAATCTTTGTGTCTTTTGATATATTTCTCGCCTGTCTTCTTACTTATGGTCTTTTGAGGTTTGCTTTGTTAGCTTTCGCATGATACCTAATTATTTTCGGTCCTAAGGGAGAGAATGAGAGAAAGAAGGAGAGAGCAATGGGGACAGAGAAACGAGAGAAAAGATGAGTGATTACGTAATTAATTAGTTTGGAGTATATGAAGATTTATTAGAGATGATAAAGATGTTTGTCTAATTAGGTGATTTGTTCCAAATATTTTACATAAAAACTTTGGAATCCAACTTCTCAATTGAATCTTGATTTTGGCCTTTTGACTTCGATTTTTATTTTTATTTTTACAGTTCCTGTTGAATTAAATTAAAACAAATAGATTAGAACTGAGAGAATAATATCACGCAGCCACTAGTTCCTATTTTTATTGTCCTCACATGAACGATCACACATCTTCTCTTATACTTTCAAAGTCCAACCACCTCTTCCTTCTCTCTCTTACCTCATCTCTACCATACCCATTCTTATGTTATATACTTATAATCGTTATTTTCTTTTTAGTTTGTTATGATAAAGATAACAAGTTTATATATTAAAAAAATTGAAACGAATAGAATATAATTCTTATAGTGTCATATAAAATAAAACCGAACAGAAAATATATACTATATTCATCCCAAAGAATACCTTCTCTCTATTTCATATCAATCATACCACTAGACAATCAACAAATTAAAAAAAAAATATGCCTCCAAAATCATCACTTTTACTCCAAAGAATCAATCCCACCGCCACCTCCGGTAAACAACTACAAAGACGTACACCAATACCATGTACCACTCAAGTTCCCGATTCGGTCACTACTCATCATACTCATTCCATTAGCCCTAACCAGTGTTGCTCCGCCGTGATCCAACATATCTCAGCCCCAATCTCCACTGTTTGGTCCGTCCTCCGTCGCTTCGATAACCCTCAAGCATACAAACACTTTGTCAAAAGCTGCCACGTCATCGGTGGCGATGGGAACGTGGGGACCCTCCGTGAAGTGCGGGTCATCTCAGGTCTACCGGCTGCTAACAGCATGGAGAGACTTGAGATCCTTGATGAGGAACGCCACGTCATCAGCTTCAGCGTTGTAGGCGGGGACCACCGCCTGGTGAATTACCGATCTGTTACCACCCTCCACTCCGATCAAAACTCAGGTAATATTGGGACGACGATCGTTGTCGAATCGTACATTGTTGATACACCACATGGGAATACTAAAGAAGAAACATGTGTGTTTGTGGATACTATTGTTAAATGTAACCTTCAATCTCTTGCCCAGATCGCTGAGAATTCAAGCAGACGAAATACTGCTAATTGAAATGAGGTACGTAGAGGTGTCAAATGAACTGATTGATCAGTTTCAAATTTGAACAGATTATCATCGAGTCTGTTCAAAGTTTGCTTGGAGTCAAAATGAGCTAAAGAACGAATCATAAAATTATGAATTGGGGGAATTGAGGTCATCAAAAGAGTTAAACACATTAAAAAAATTATGGATCATGATGCTCTTTTTGATGAGAAGATATCTTTTCGGTACGAATTAGATCTTAAAATAATTCCTTTTTTTTTTGTTCATATTTTGTTGAAGATAAGTTCGTTGTGATAAAATTTTAAAAAAAGATTAATTGTAATAAACTTGTTATGGTAGGAATTTAATTTGTTTCTCCTTTGGTGCCTCTTTCAACTTCATCTATGATCTATGCATTTCCTTGTTTAATTCTTATTTATGGTATAAAAAAAATGAAGGACAGTAAATAATGAGTTAAAAGGAAAAAAAAGGACAAGTTCAAATGCAAGTATTTCATGTTAGTTTAATAGAGAAAATGGCCAAATGACCCCCCAATCTATAACCAGATTTTCAACTACACATTTATACTTCACGGGGGTTCTATTACCCCTAAGCTATTTTAAAGTGAAATTATTTCCTCCCTAAAATGTCATTACCAGGCATCTATCTTGTGGTGAAATACATGCACTTGACACGTGTATTTCACCATTTAATGATTTTTTTTTAAAAAAAAGTTCTCCTCCTTCCTCTTACTTTCTTCCCCAATCATTTCTTCAACCCTAACTATACTAAACACCATTTTTTACCTCAAAAAATTTCTATATCTCTAACATTTTATAAAAATGAAAATTCAACTCACCTTTTCATCTACTCCGAATCTCTACATAATGATGAAAATTGTATAATTGTATAGATAATTAAGAAGAAAGAAAGAGAAAGAAAAAATACGGAAATTAAAAAAAATAGGCAACTCACTCTCTCAAAGAGAGTGAAATACACTCTCTATGCCAACTCAGCACTTAAGGGGTTATTTATTCCATTTTAAAATAGTTCAGGAGGGTAATAGGACTTCCGCGGAAAATAGGTGTGTAGTTGGAAATCCGATAATAGGTTGGGGGTCATTTGACCATTTTCTCTAATTTAATATCCTTATTATCCAAAGCATATAATTATTTCTCATTGAGTTGTTATATTATTGTTGAAATTAGAATTTTGGGTGATCGAATTATGGAGATATCATCAATCAATTAACTAATTAAAGAGAGATTCAAAAAAGATGGAGTAACTAATTAGCGAAGTGTTTTGTTTTATTTGTTTAGCATTGTTATCCTATTGAGTACAGTATGGATGATGATGAATAATGTCTAAATACATTGCATTACTAAATCAAAATAAATTACTTAAGTTTTTAATTTTGAACGTAATGATAAAATTATTTGAAATGTGCGTAAACATACCCAAGAAACGGTATTGCGGAATCCTTCACGATGCGGGTGTGATATATTAGTAATGCAAGCTAGCGATTAGCTTACAAAGGGAATAATATTATTTGTTTGTCTCTTCTACGTAACTAATTAGTACGATGTAGCCATTATTATTATTATATATATATGATTTATTTAATTGTGATTGATTAAGTTAATCAAGTTACTGGCCCGCACGACAGTTGATAAACCTCGTAAAATCTTTGGGCAAACCAATAGAAACTGTTCCTTTGAATCTTCCTACTAACTTTGTCTTATTTTTATTTGTTTATTTCCATCTATTTTGTTCTGAAAACATTAGACTTGACTCACACATGATAAAAGTGTTTTTTGGTATCTTCAATGTATAATATTTGTGTATTATCTAGTTAAATTGAATTATAATAACATATAAATTTTTATAATAAGGTTAATACTCCCTCCGCCTCAGTTTAACATTTTTTTGTTTTCGAGAGTCAATTTGTTGAAGCTAAATTAGATTATATCAACTCAATATTTTAAAATTATAATTTATATATTCAAAAACTAAACGAAAAATCCCATAAGTTGCAATTTTTCTCATGTTATTATGATGAAAACATATAATTTAAAATGTTGGTCAAATATTACATAGTTTGAATTTTGAAAACCAAAAGTCGCACATAATTGAGATGGGGAAGTATATATAATATATCTTAAAGTGGAATAATCACTTATTATATTCGTTTAAATTAAATTGACGATATAAATAATTCTTTATACTACCATTATATAGTACTTAAATCCAAGATATAAGAAATACTTAGCACCTTGCTTGCCATTTTTGAGTTATTTAATCGGGCTAGATTCGAAAGATGATAATTAGTAAAATAGTAACAACGTAGAAGAGATAATGTATAAACGGTAAATATTATAACTAAAATAACTTTTAGCGGCAATGAATATGCACATTAACATAGAGCTAGTACTAAAGCCTTTACCAGCATTAGTTAATTATCATTGGATCCATTTTTTTTTAAAAAAAATTATTATTATTTTTGTCATTGGATCCAATGTCGCTATAGGTTTTAGGGACATTTATAAAGAATATTAAATGCCACAAAAAAAAAACATATTTAATGAAAATTAAGTTATTATCGTTAATTAATTACCATTAGTAATATTTTTGTAGTAAAAACAATATAGCAAGATGGAAAGTAAATGTGAAACCTAAGAATTTCCATTTGAGGCATAATGGGGGAGGAGACATTAAAATATATGATAATGTGGGAATTTTATACTTTATCAATGTATATAACTTGAATTGAATAACTATAAAGTGGTATAAATCAAATAAGTAGATAACATGATGAGAATCAAACACTTGGGGTTGTTGTAAGTTGGAACGAACTATTCCCTTTTTTTTTGTTTTGTTGAAAGAGATACCAATTAGCTGATAATACATCTATCAACGAAAATGGATTAAAAAATGTTCTTAGATTATGTGAAATTAAATAAAATTATTTTTAATTGACAATTTGATTTAAATTTTTTTTACAGTTAATAATTTGATCTAAAAATATATTTATTGATGGTAAAAATATTTTTAGATCAAATTATTAACGGAAGGTATTTTTATTCAGTTTTACATAATTTAAGGAGGTTTCCTTTTCTGATCTATCAATAAAGAAATTGCAAGTTGCATACTTTCAACATTTGTTTGCCCCTTATTAATATAAAAGAAGATGTGCAAGTTGCATCAATAATATTGCTGGTATCACCTCACTTCATTACTCTTTGTTGTGTTGTGGACTTTGAGTTATATTTTAAGAAGATTAATTAATTAATAATTGCAAGTTGGAGTTGCAAGTGGATGTACTACTCATTAGCGTCTTTTAGTTATCCTCTTGTTTCTTGTCTCGATTATATCTTTATTATTACTATATTGTAAAAAAATGACTTCACACTACCTTCCACTCTGAATTACGTATCTCTTTGTTGTTTTTTTTTTGTTTCTCTTTAATTATGTTCTTTTCTTTTGCCAAAGAATCAAATATATATGAGCAACATACAAAAATCTCATGTTTTTGTGCTAATTATTTATATATACTCTAGTTTGTTATATAATGAATCTTATCAGATTTTGGTGAGCCTAATTACGTCCAGATACATGTATATCAGGATACATGGAGTCAAAATTAATTGTAATTTGTTCTAGATACATTGTATCCAAGTGGTATCGCATGTATCTTGGATACAAAACAAATCTCGCTCGCATCCCTTCCACTTTTCTATGTATCTGGTTATAAATCACATCAAATACATGTATCTAGAGTGATTCAAATGTATTTGAGATACATAACAAATCTCGCTCGCTTCTGTCCATACATTAGTGTATTTGGTAGCAAAAATACATATATCTAGGTGTATCATCCTCAATATATTGTTAGCATTTTACTAATGCTGAAATGATCCGTATTACATGGACCCATTATCCTACTACATGGACGCACTATCCTACTACTCTAGTGGTTGGTAACTACCCATTATCCCACTATGGACCCATTATCCTACTACTCTAGTGGTTGGTAACTACCCATTATCCCACTAATCTGATGGTTGGTAACTACCCATTATCCCATGTTGTAAAACTTCCCATAACCTCTTAGAAACCGTTCTTAATGGAAGCACGGTTATAAATATGTCATTTGGTTCAAAAGTCCCTTAGCACATTACTTCTTAAAAACTCCATACCATCTAAGAGTGAGGTTTTGAGTGCTTAGAAGGTCTTTGAAGAAGAGAAGAATTACCGGATTGGAAAACAAACGCTGACGACTCCGACTATATCGCTAACAATGGCTGGAGGTATGTCGATCTAATCTATTTCCGCTGCACCATTGCTATGTAACATTTTACATTTGGTATCAGAGCAATCTGAATTTCCTCTGCTTTGTTAGTTTTGGAAATTCAGTAAAATCGCTCAAAATGGGTCTTAAAAAAATTTCAGATCTTGTTTTGAAATCTTTGAAACATTTTCTAATAATAAAAGGCAAAGAGATTGTTGTTTTGATATGCGTGTCAGTGATCACATAACTAGAGTATGTGACTGTTAGTTCTCTGATTTTGAATATTATATGTTTAAATTATTATATTTACCGTATGTAATCTTTGAGTCTCTTTACATATATATATATATATATATATAGATATATATGTATATACATATTTTAAGCATATGATATTTAAGTTTGTTGCATAATGTTCAACAATAAATCTTGTATACAATTTTGATTTAATATTTAATGATTCATATAATTTTATTTGATTGAAATTTAGCCACAACAATCTTAATTAAATGATATTATATATTATGTTTTGGATCATTTAAAGAAATAAATGTCTAATTGATCTAGAATTTATTTGATTAAAGTTTAGCCACAACATCTTTAATTGAATAAAGTTTTAAAGTTAAGGATCACATTAAAAAAAATTTAAATATTAGAATTGTGATTAATTATGCATGACATGATAACTTAATTTCTTTATTATTGAGTTGCATAATTAATTAAGATGAAATATTAAATACTTTTCATAATTACCCACAGGAATTATGAATGAGAGTTTAATAGTTTTGTCATAAAGATAGAATATCATGCTATTAAATTGATGATTTTATCATAAATATGAATCTAATTGAATTAAAAATTTAGCCCACAGGCAATTTTTATGTCAGTAGATTCAATTTTATATTATTTGCCTCAAATTTATGTTAAGTATGTATGCATAGTTTTGTAGTAATATGCAACCTGCAAATTTCTTTGATATTTGTGATATTTCCGAACTGAATGGTGAGAACTATAAGATTTGGAAGGAGATAATTCTCCTTCACTTAGGGTGTATGGATATTGATTATGCTATCAGGAAAGACGAGCCACCTATTAATGAAATCAACACTCAAGATGAGATTGTTCTTCATGAACAATGGGAACGCTCTAACCGTTTGAGTGTTATGTTCATTAAGACCAAAATCTCTGCTGGTATTCGTGGTTCTGTCGAACAGTATAACAATGTCAAGGCATTACTGAAGGCTATTGATGAACAGTTTGAGACTTCAGATAAGGCACTTGCCAGCACCTTAATTATGAAATTCTCATCAATGAGGCTCACCAGTGTGAGAAGTGTGCGTGAGCACATTATGAAAATGCGAGACTTAGCGGCTCAACTAAAGATTCTTGAGGTCGAAATGTCTGAAACTTTTCTTGTGCACTATATCTTGAATACTCTACCTGCACAATATGGTCCCTTTAAGATCTCTTATAACACACATAAAGATAAATGGTCTATTAATGAACTCATGACCATGTGTGTTCAAGAGGAAGGTCGACTGCTGATGGAAACGGGAGAAAGTGCATTCATGACTACTCAAGAAAAGAAGACCAATCCAGCCAACAAGAGGTCTAAAGGAAAGGCACCACTTGAAACTGACATCAAGAAAGAATCCAAGTATCGCTTCTGTAGAAAGAAGGGGCATATAAGGAATGATTGTCTCAAGTTTCAACAATGGCTTGTTAAGAAATGTACTTCTATCTCTCTTGTTTGTTATGAAGCTAATATGATTGATATTAATCTTAACACACGGTGGATTGATTCTGCTTCTACAATCCATATTATGAATTCCTTGCAGGATTTAAGAAACCTACGGAAGCCAGTGGGAGCTGAGCGAACCATCTATTCTGGAAACAAGATGCAGTCGCATGTAGAAGCTATTGGGACATGCAATTTAGTTCTTAGTAGTGGTTTTATTTTAGAGTTAGAAAAGACCTTTTATGTTCCTAATTTTTCTAGGAATTTAATTTTGGTATCAAGACTTGTACCTTTGGGATATTCCTTCTTTTTAGAAGGTTATTCCAAACTATTTTATAAATCTAAACTTGTTGGATATGGTACATTGTCTGATGGTCTTTTCTCTCTTAATTTACAAAATGATTCCGCTCATACTGTTATGCATGTGCAAGCTGGCACTAAACGATGTGTTAAGAATGAAGATTCCTCTATCTTATGGCATCGGAGATTGGGACATATCTCCATCGATAGAATTAAGATATTAGTAAATGATGAAGTACTTAGTACTTTAAATTTTACTAATTTTGATACTTGTACGGACTGCATTAAAGGCAAGCAGACCAACAAGTCAAAGAAAGTTGCCAAGAGGAGTTCAACCATATTAGAAATCATACATTCAGATATATGTTGTCAAGACATGGACGCATATGGTCAGAAATACTTTATCACTTTTATAGATGATTACTCACGATATATGTATCTCTACATGCTTCATAAAAAGAGCGAAGCATTAGAAGCCTTTAAAGTTTTCAAGGTTGAAGTAGAGAAATAATGCGGAAAAAAAATTAAGATTGTGAGAACTGATAGAGGTGGTGAGTATTACGGTAGATATACTGAAGATGGACAAGCACAAGGTCCATTTGTGAAGTTTCTTCAACAAAATGGGATTGTTGCCCAATATACTATGTCTGGTTCTCCGGATCAGAATGGTGTAGCAGA
Source organism: Solanum etuberosum (assembly GCA_029582245.1). Lineage (NCBI taxonomy): Eukaryota > Viridiplantae > Streptophyta > Magnoliopsida > Solanales > Solanaceae > Solanum > Solanum etuberosum. Next base: position 30,388 of record JAJONR010002251.1, on the reverse strand, counting down.
AAGAAGAAACCGAACATTATTGGACATGGTGCGTAGTATGTTAAGTAGCTCTAAGATACCTAAGTCCTTGTGGATTGAAACTCTTAAGACAATAGCATATATATTAAATCGAGTTCCAACAAAAGCTGTTCCAAAGACACCTTTTGAGTTATTCAAAGGTTGGAAACCTAGTTTGACACATATACGCGTATGGGGATGCATGTCTGAAGTTAGAATTTACAACCCACAAGAAAATAAACTGGATCCTAGGACCATTAGTGAATATTTCATTGGATATGCCGAAAGGTCTAAAGGATATAGATTCTACTATCCATCTAACAGTACTAGGATTGTGGAATCAAGAAATGCAAAATTTCTTGAGAATGACTTAATTAGTGGGAGTGATCAATTTCAAAATACAATTTATGTAAGAGATCGACCTTCCACTTCAAGTCAAAGATTGATTGTTGTACATAATACCCCTCAAGTACAATTGGGTGTTAAGCAACCAATCAATGAGATTCCACAAGCTGCTGAAAACGTGCCCATATATCAAGTTGTTCAAGTAATTCCTGAAATTATTGAACAGCCAGTTGAACAACATGATCCACAGGAAAATGTTAGTGCAACATTGAGAAGATCTACTAGAGAAAGAAAATCAGCAATTCTTAGTGACTCTGTTGTATATTTGCAAGAATCTGACATTGGAGTTGAAAATGATCCTGAGTCTTTTTCACAAGCCATGAATTGTAAAGAGTCTGAATTGTGGTACAATGCCATGAAAGAAGAGATGAATTCTATGAAAAGTAACGAGGTCTGGGATCTTGTCGAGTTGCCTAATGGTGTTAAAACCATTGGATGTAAATAGGTCTTTAAGACTAAAAAGAACTCATCAGGCAACATAGAAAGATATAAAGCAAGACTCGTTGCTAAAGGATTCACTCAAAAGGAAGGAATTGATTACACAGAGACCTTTTCTCCTATGTCTAAAAAGGACTCCTTGCGCATAATATTGGCATTAGTAGCACACTTTGACTTAGAATTGCAACAAATGGATGTGAAAACCGCATTTCTCAATGGTGATCTAGAGGAAGAGGTTTATATGAAACAACCTGAAGGATTCTCCTCTAGTAATGGTGAGCACTTGGTATGCAAGTTAAAGAAATCCATATATGGACTAAAACAAGCCTCCCGTCAATGGTATTTGAAATTTCATAATGTTATCTCTTCATTCGACTTTGTTGAGAACATTATGGATCAATGTATATACCATAAGATTAGTGGGAGTAAAATATGTTTCTTAGTTTTATATGTGGATGATATCTTACTTGCATCCAATGATAAGGGAATGATACATGAGGTGAAACAATTTCTCTCTAAAAGTTTTAATATGAAAGACATGGGTGATACATCTTATATTATTGGTACTAAGATTCATCGAGATAGACATCAAGGTACCATAGGTTTATCTCAAGAATCCTATATCAATAAAATTTTAGAGAGGTTCCGAATGAAAAATTGTTCACCAAGTGTAGCTCCTATCGTGAAGGGTGACAAGTTCAATTTGAATCAGTGCCCGAAGAACGATCTTGAGAGGGAACAAATGAAGGACATTCCTTACGCTTCTTCTGTCGGAAGCTTGATGTATGCTCAGGTTTGTACAAGACCTGACATATCATTTGTTGTTTGAATTTTAGGCAGATATCAGAGTAATCCAGGTCTTGATCACTGGAGAGCTGCAAAGAAAGTCTTTAAGATATCTTCAAGGGACAAAAGACTACGTGCTTATATACAAACGACCAGATGACTTGGAAGTCATTGGCTACTCTGATTCAGACTTTGCTGGTTGTGTTGATTCACGAAAATAAACTTTAGGATACATATTTATGTTAGCCGGTGGAGCTATATCTTGGAAAAGTGCCAAACAGACTCTAGTTACTACTTCCACTATGGAGGCTGAATTCGTTTCTTGTTCTGAGGCTACCTCACATGGTGTATGGTTGAAGAGTTTTATTTATGGGCTTAGAATTGTCGACTCTATATCTAAGCCATTAAGGTTATATTGTGACAATTCAATTGTTGTCTTTATGGCTAAGAATAATAAAAGTGATAGTCGAAGCAAACTTATCGACATCAAATATCTACCCATAAGAGAACGTGTTAAAGACAAGTAAGTGGTCATTCAACACGCTAGCACTGAAGTAATGTTAGCTGATCCTTTAAATAAAGGCATGCCACCGCAGAAATTTAAGGATTATGTAGTCACAATGGGACTTAGTACTACTATGTAAAATTTCGTTGTAACAATGAATGTTTTTGAAACTCTATTTTATATGATATTTCTTGTTAACTGTGTGCACATTCAGTTTTATTTTTAGAAATATCGCTAAAGTATGGACCTAGAATAAATATTGAGTTTATTCATTAGTTATATGGGCTAAAGTTTAGAGATATAGTGCATTGTGATACATGGAAGATACTACTCACTCCTAGAGAAACTATCGCCATGATTCGTGTATTATATTTCATTAATGGGATTAGATTATACGGACCAAATGGGAGAATGTTAGCATTTTATTAATGCTGAAATGATCCGTATTACATGGACCCATTATCCCACTACATGGACCCACTATCCTACTACTCTAGTGGTTGGTAACTACCCATTATCCCACTACATGGACCCACTATCCTACTACTCTAGTGGTTGGTAACTACCCATTATCCCACTAATCTGATGGTTGGTAACTACCCATTATCCCATGTTGTAAAACTTCCCATAACCTCTTAGAAACCGTTCTTGATGTAAGCACAGTTATAAATATGTCATTCGGTTCAAAGGTCCCTAAGCACATTACTTCTTAAAAACTTCATACCATCTAAGAGTGAGGTTTTGAGTGCCTAGAAGGTCTTTGAAGAAGAGAAGAATTACCGGATTGAAAAACAAACGCCGACGACTCCGACTATATCGCTAACAATGGCTGGATGTATGTTGATCTAATCTATTTCCGTTGCACCATTGCTATGTAATGCTTTACATATATGGTATGAATGTATTTCTAATATGGTACTTGAGATTCAAACAAGTCTATCTTTGACCGTAAATTTTTCGTATATCTTTTAAATATTTTGAATTGTCAACTATTGTGACTTATAGTACTTTTTAGTTTTTACGTACTTTACAAATATATAAATTTTATTTCAAACAAATTGAATATTTCATGCGCAAATTTCCGGTCAAACTTAAACTGTTTGACTCTCAAAAAATGAAATGTGTCACATAAATTGAGACAGAGGGGATAATTTTCAACTTAAATAAGAATGTGCGAACTAAGGCTTTCCCAACTCGATCGAGAGACGATTCACAATTTTTTGTGATTGGATGTGAGGAATATATTGTACATATTTTAAGTATGAAATATGATTTGTTACTTCAATTTTGGTGGATTTTATCAGTCTAATAGTCACTTAACTAAATTATGTGTAGTAAACTTATTATTTTTTATTGTGTCACAAAAAAAGTTAATCTTTTAGTCATATAAAAAATCATTCTAACATGTGTTGTGAATTTTCTGATAGTTAACTCCTGATTTATTATTTAATTAAAAAATGTAAACATGGAAATATGTGTACATATGATGAATTTGGATTATGGTAGACATAGAAATATAGGGCTACTAAGTATGTGGACATGAAGGCTAAATGTAATGATAAATGCTTAATGTGGATGGTTGTTATGTTTTACTTTCCTTGATATGACTTAGTAAATGTGAACGTTTCCTTGTCTATGAGTATTACCTAAAGATGAGATCAAAGAATGGTAAGTGTGATTATGGTGGCCTAAAAGTGGTACTTAGCATAGATGGGATTATGGGATCTTTATCTATGATTGCACAAGTATAACTTAGGGTTACGTATGAGATGGTTCTATTATGCTATAATGCTCAATATGTTGAAAATGTTTGTAACTTATGCTTTTATACTAATGTGCATGAGGATTTCTCAAACTTGATAAAGTGCATGCTTTTCAACTAGAATGTCCTTTTTAGCTTGTTTTCAAGGATTTTATGCATGGCTATCATACTTAGTGCATTTTTGTACTAACCCATATTTTCTACATTTTTCTATCAGTGTAGGTTCCGGTTCTTAAGGTGATCTTATATTGGTTCAAGCTTGGATCGACTATTCTCCTAGCTTGTGGTGAGTCCTCAAGATTCGAGGACGTATGGGTCATTAGTAGTTTCTTTCTAGTCATTTTATGTTTCAATTATGTTGAAAGGGTTGTGACCCTATTGTTGATTCAAAGATTGTATTACATGGCTAATTGAGACAAGTAAGACTTCCGCTTGCTTTTATAAAAGACTTCGATTGTATGGATAATTTTTTTTTAAATTCTGCATCCTTTCTTTTATCTTATGTTATGATATGTTAAGGGGCTTGTATGAGACCTTTCAGGGTTGAGTACGCCTTGTCACATCTAGGGGGTACTCCTGGGTCCTGACAATCTTGGTAATCAGAGCACAAGGTTTAAAATGATTATAGGATGATGTCTCATAAGCCACATCTAGTAGAGTTTTGTTCATAGTGTGACGTGCGCCACATTTATGAATGAGATGATATACGATGTTAGGAATCTACACTTCTTTCATTACTTTTAAGTCGTGCCATAGAGTTTAACTCTATAAAGTTTCTCTTCTAATCCATCTTTTGTGTCTTCAGGAAATGAATACACGAAGGGCTAACGCAAGGAGAGTGGAGGGTGAAAATGTCAATGAAGAAGCTCCTCAAGTGAACCAAGCTAATCAAGCTCCGATTAATCCTCCAGCTATGTCAGATGTGGAGGTTAGGTCGGCTCTTATAATGTTGGCTTAAGCCGTGACAACTCAAGCGCAAGCTATGACGGCCCAAGCCAATAGAGATGTTGAGGCTCATGTGAACCCTAATTTGAATTCCACGGCTTCTAGATTGAGGGATTTTTTTAGAATGAACCCTCCCGAGTTTCTTGGTTCCAAAGTGGGAGAGGATCCTCAAGAATTTGTGGATGAGGTTTATAAAATACTTGATGCCATGGGGGTGACTTCGGTATAAAAAGCGTAGCTAGCCGCTTATCAATTAAAGGATGTTTCTCAAGTTTGGTTTATTCAATGGAAGAGAAATAGGCCGGTAGGAGCAGGTCCAATAGATTGGGAGTTGTTTAAGAAAGCCTTTATTGATAGGTTCTTTCCCCGAGAGTTGAGGGAAGCTAAGGTGGAAGAATTCATTAACCTTAGTCAAGGTAGCATAAGTGTTAACGAGTATGCCTTGAAATTTACCCAACTATCCAGGTATGTTCCATCTATGGTGGCAGATCCGAGGGATGAGATGAGTAGGTTTTTGATGGGTGTGTCCAACTTAGTTTGAGAAGAATGTCGTATGGTAATGCTCCATGATAACATTAATATCTCTAGGCTTCTGGTGTATGCCCAACAAATTGAGGAGTCCAAACTCAAGAGAAAGAATAGAGAGGTGAAAAGAGCTAGGTTCGATGAACAAGTCAACCAAGGTTCAAAAAGAGGTCCTTCAATCAAGATTCCTCCAATGATTCCCCAATGGTCAACAAGGACAGGGTATCTAACCTTAAGTCTCAAGGAGGAAATGGAGGCGGTTCTTCTTTTGAAAGATCCACATGTGCCAAATGTGGGAAGCAACATGTGGGTAAGTGCCTAGCCGGCACGGATGGTTGCTTTGGGTGTGGAAAGAAAGGTCATAAGATGAGAGATTACCCAACACTCATGGAAAAATGGAGAGAAGCCAAGTAAGCTCCTCCTAGTGATCCGGTTCCCATTCCTCCAAATTATGGTCACTTTTGTGCACTCCGGTCTAAAGAGGACAAAGGAACCTTCCGGATGAAGGCACCAGTATGTTGATAATTCCTTATAGATGTAAATGTTTTATTAATATCCCTATGCTATTTGTTAGACTTGGATGTTAGCCTTAGTAGGGGCTTACTCCCAAGGGGGAGATGGTATGCTTAGATAGCAAGATTGTTTAGAGTTTCGATATCCTCATCTCTTTTATTTATTCCTAATCTAGCTTGAGACAAAGAGTTCCTTGTGACTTTTTTTATGTTTTGGAGTCATGTGTGATTTATGTGCTTTCATGATCTCCTCATGTTATGCATGTTCTTGAGAAATTCATGTTTAAGTAAGAAAATGAGTTTTTATGATTTACTTCCCTCATGTAGTTGTGCATTTAGTATGAGTTTTCTATGTGCTTCATGAGATAAATTGTCAAACATGCTTTAATATGCTTTCGAGAGTAATTGCATAATTTGCTTCATGATAGTGTGTTGAGCATGCTTTTAGTTGGAGAAGGTAGTTCCTCCTATGAATGTTAACATGTTGAGTTTTCATGCATAATGGGTAGTTAGATGTAGTTCCTACTTCCTTGTGTTGCATTGAGTATGTTGAGATGAAGTTGATGTATCCTCCTTTGAATTGAGCAATAATTGATGTTTCATGCCTGATGGGCTGCTAGTCTTGAGTCTTTAATTCCGTAAGATGTCTAGATCGTCATTCGAAGATGAATGTTTCCAAGGGGGAGATATTGTAACAACCCGAAAACTAGTAAGCTTAACTAGAGCTTGCCATAAGTGTTAGAGTCGTAAAACTTGCTTCTCAAACTTAGAATGAAGGGTTTGAGGGTTAAACTTCAAGGTACAACTCCCTAATAACCAACCAAGGGCCCTTGAGGAGGACCCTAAAGCCTAACCCCAAAACTGCCCCAAGAAGTGAACCACGGATGGGACCTACAGGACGTAGGTCCATCCACGCCTCATGGAGGAGCTCCGTAGCTCAAGCCTCCTCCCAAAAGGCCACAGACCACGAACCATTCCCAGCCAGGACGGGCGGTGGTCTCACCCACGGTCCGTAGGTGGGGGCCTGTAACACTGTCCAAATTCGGCCAAGGCTAGGGGTTATTCAGTAATTTCCTTTTTAGTTAATTTGATGTGGGGTCATTTTATATTATTTTAATAGACCTATATAAGATTTTTTAAGTCATTAACTAACCCATACACCTCATAAATCCCAATACCCAAATCCATAACCAACTTTCCCCCAAAATAAACTCTCTCTAGAACTCCAAGGAAGAAGAAAAAGAAATTTGAAGATAGGGTTGAAGAATCAAGATTTTCTCCTCAATTTCATGGTAAATCTTCAATAAAGTATGGTATCTTTTCATCTATGGGTATCCTTCACCCATAGAGCCCCTCCAAAACCCCCAATTTCAAAGTAAGAAATTCCAAAGAGCTAGGGTTTTACTCCAAGTCATGGATTCACTTCAAAAACGACTTGAATGATTTAATTATTTTATATTATGATCAAATTGATGATTTACTACTGTTTATGATGAATTCCTCAAGAATCCATGAATTACCCTATTTTTTCAAATTTGATCTTAAAGTGTGGGTATTGATTGATGTTAGTAGAATGCTATAGAATTATGAATGTTATGAATTGATTACTTGAATCATGTTATCATCCATGTCTAATATATTAATTCTAGATGTGTTGGTTAATTATTATTCATGGTCCTTGAAGGGTAAATTATGAGAATTATGTATGATCTTGATGGTTATGTACATGCTTTATGAATACTTTGAGGAGAAGGTGATTATGACTATGATGTAATGGTGTTGTTGTTGAAAGGCTATTCAATACAGACACACTTATGAATGAAGTATGAATTAAGTTTCTATGATTATGCTAATGATGTTGTGTTTATTGAAAGACTATTCTTAATTATACACTTATGAATGATAATGACATGTTGTGAATGGTTTTCTCACAATATGGAGATTCTTAGTTGATAGGCTATTCTCACCTTTGAATCTATGAGCTATCCTATGAATGATGTTGGGATGAGATGGATGCCCTCACGTGAGTTGAGGCAGGGTATCTAGTAACAATCTCTTTATACCATAATAATGAACTAAAATAATGAATGTTAAGTACTCCGTGTGGGAATAATGCTAAGCACCGAGTGGTTATTGATAGAGATGGAAGCTCATACGTGAGTTGAGGCGGGGTTTCTAGTAGCAATCTCTTGAGATGGATGCCCATACGTGAGTTGAGGCCGGGTATCTAGTAACAATCTCCTTATCCCATAAACTATGTGCCCTCATAGGTTAATAGCTAGTGGATCTACCTAAGCTAAATGTTAATGGTTCTACCTTATGCAAGTGGAACAACCCTTTTTGGTGTGGGTAACACCGGATTCCATGATTTGCTCACATGGTCTATGTCGGTTAAGGCTTACCCCCACAATGAATGATAATGAACTATGGCTTCTCAAGAATGCACTACTTAGTGTGGGTGGGGGTATGGGACTTCATCCATGCATTGCACAAGTAGGCGTTGAGAGTAGTTATGGTGTGTTCCTTTATGCTTTAATGATTTATGAAATGAATATGCTTATGATTATGCTACTAATCATGTGGACATGAAGGCTAAATGTAATGATAAATGCTTAATGTGGATGGTTGTTATGAGTTACTTTCCTTGATATGACTTAGTAAATGTGAACGTTTCCTTGTCTATGAGTATTACCTAAAGATGAGATCAAAGAATGGTAAGTGTGATTATGGTGACCTAAAAGTGGTGCTTAGCATAGATGGGATTATGAGATCTTTATCTATGCATTGCACAAGTATAAGTTAGGGTTACGTATGAGATGGTTCTATTATGCTATAATGGTCTATATGTTGAAAATGCTTGTGACTTATGCTTTTATACTAATGTGCATGAGGATTTCTCAAACTTGATAAAGTGCATGCTTTTCAACTAGAATGTCCTTTTTAGCATGTTTTCAAGGATTTTATGCATGGTTATCATACTTAGTGCATTTTTGTACTAACCCATATTTTCTACATTTTTCTATAAGTGTAGGTTCCGGTTCTTAAGGTGATATTCTATTGGTTCAAGCTTGGATCGACTATTCTCCTAGCTTGTGGTGAGTCCTTAAGATTCGAGGACGTATGGGTCATTAGTAGTTTCTTTCTAGTCATTTTATGTTTCGGATTATGTTAAAAGGGTTGTGACCCTATTGTCGATTCAAAGATTGTATTAGATGGCTAATTGAGACAAGTTAGACTTCCGCTTGCTTTTATAAAAGACTTCGATTGTATGGATAAAAGTTTTTAAATTCCGCATCATTTCTTTTATCTTATGTTATGATATTCTAAGGGGCTTGTATGAGACCTTTCGGGGTTGAGTACGCCTTGTCACATCTAGGGGTATTCTTGGGTCGTGACACATGCTCTCAACATATCTTACAAATTCTGGATCGTTCGCTCCGCTTGCCCATCGATTTGTGGGTGAAAAGTTGTGCTAAGCTTAACCTTGGTGCCAAGACCCTTTTGGAAAGACTTCCAAAACTGAAAAGTAAACCGAGTACCTCTATCGGAGATAATGGATAAACACCATGCAATCTTACCATTTTCCTCAAATATAACTTGGCATAGTCCTCCGCCGAATAGGAAACCTTGATGGGAAGAAAATGAGCCGATTTTGTCATTCGGTCTATTATGACCCAAATCGAATCATACTGGTGCCGGGTACGTGGCAATCCCACTATAAAGTCCATATTCACATCCTCCCACTTCCAAGTAGGAATGCTAATATCTTGAGACAAACCTCCCGATTTCTGATGCTCAACCTTAACTTGTTGACAATTTGGAAATTTAGCCACAAACCCCGCAATATCTTTCTTCATCCCGTTCTACCAATAGACTTCCCGTAAATCACGGTACATCTTGGTGGCTCCAGGGTGAATGGAATACCACAAACCATGAGCTTCAGTCAAGATCTGTTCCCTCAAATCATCTATCTTTGGGACATACAAATGGCCCTGGTATCTAAGTACCCCATCTCCCCCTTGGGAGAAAGTCTCAACGGATTTCTTAAGTACCGCCTCTTTCAATTCTACCAAAATTGGATCAAGATCTTGTTTAGCTTTCACATCGGCTACAAGAGATGATTCGGAACCATTGTGAACCATAACACCACCCTTGGTGGAGTCCACTAGTCGATCACCTAATCGAGCCAATCTATGCACATCTCGAACCAACTCTTTCTTTTCTTCATCAATATGAGCCACACTACCCATAGACAACCGATTAAGGGCATCTGCCACCACATTAGCTTTGTTGGGGTGATAAAGAACACTCATGTCATAATCTTTCAATAACTCAAGCCACCTTCTTTGGCGAAGATTCAAATCCTTTTAATTAAACACATATTGCAAACTTTTGTGGTCGGTAAACACATCAACATGAACTTCGTACAAATAATGTCTCCAAATCTTTAGAGCAAATACGACCGCCGCTAATTCAAGGTCGTGAGTAGGATAATTCTTCTTATGGACTTTAATTTGCCTTGAGGCATAGGCAATAACTTTCCCATTTTGCATAGAACACACCCTAGCCCAATTCTTGAGGCATCACAATACACCACAAAACCATCCATCCCTTCCGGTAAGGTCAACACCGGAGCGGAAGTAAGTCTATCTTTCAAATATTGGAAACTTTTCTCACATGCTTCCGACCATATGAACTTAGCCTTCTTTTGAGGCAAAGCCGTCAAAGGAGAAGCAATGGAGGAAAACCCCTCGACAAATCTTCTATAATAATCGGCCAAAACCAAAAAGCTTCTAATATCCGAAGGAGTTAGAGGTCTAGGCCAACTCTTGAACGCATCCGTTTTCTTAGGATCCAGCTCAATACCCTTGCTTGACACAATATGACCAAGGAAAGCTACGGACCTTAACCAAAATTTACATTTGCTAAACTTTGAAAAAAGTTGTTGGTCTTTGAGGATTTACAATACAATCCTCAAATGATCAATATCCTCATTCTCACTTCTTGAATAGATCAAAATATCATCGATAAACACAATCACAAACATGTCTAGGTATTGCCTAAACACTCTATTTATCAAGTCCATAAACGCCGCTAGAGCATTAGTCAAACCAAAGGACATCATCAAGAACTCATAATGACCATATCGGGTTCTAAAGTCCGTCTTCGGAATATCATTTTCTCTCACCTTCAATTGGTGATAACCCGATCAAAGATCAATCTTAGAGAAATAACTTGCCCCTTGAAGTTGATCAAATAAGTCATCTATCCTTGGGAGAAGATACTTGTTCTTAATAGTCACTTTGTTCAACTGACGATAGTCAATGCACATACGAAGGGAACCATCCTTCTTTCAAATGAACAAAACCGGAGCACCCTATGGCGAGATACTCGGTCTAATAGAGCCCTTGTCTAACAGATCCTTCATCTGTTCTTTCAACTCCTTAAGTTCTGCCTGAGCCATACGATAAGGAGGAATAGAGATAGGTTGCGTATCTGGGAGAAGGTTAATTCCGAAGTCTATTTCCCGTTCGGGAGGAATACCGAGTAAGTCATCTGGAAACACTTCCGAAAACCTATTTACGACGAGGACCGACTCAAGAGAAGGGGTTTTGGAATCTACATCCCTCACCCTTACTAGATGGTAAATGCAACCCTTAGAAATCATTTTTCTAGCTTTAAGACAAGAGACAAACTGACCCTTAGGCATAGAATTTCCCCCCTTCCACTCTAGGATACGCTCATTTGGGAACTGAAATTTGACTATCTAGTCCTACAATCAATAGAGGCATAACATGAATGCAACCAATCCATCCCAAGTATGATATCAAAGTCTAAAATATCTAGCTCTACTAAGTCAACAACAGTAACTCTATGGGATAAGGAAACGGGACACCTTCTATAGACCTTTTTAGCCACCACAGAATCACCAACAGGAGTAGAGACAGAAAAAGGTTCTAATAACACATCGGGGAGCACATCAAACCTCATGGCCATATAAGGTGTCACAAAAGACAAAGTAGCACCGGGATCAAGTAAAGCATATACATCTATTTGGAAAACTATTAAGATACCGGTCACCACATCTGGGGAACTCTCTTGATCACATCTAGTCTGAAGAGCATAAAAGCATTTTTGCTTAGGAGCACTTGCACCCGAACCACTTGGACCGGATGAAGGGTTGGGTTGAGCCCTACGACGATTATCTCCATCCTTCTTAGCCACCGAAGGACAATCCCTGATCTTGTGATCCGTCTTTCCACACCCAAAGCAAGCATTAGAACCCGCTAGACACTTACCCTCATGATTTCTTCCACACTTGGCACAAGTAGGCATCGAGGATCTACTACCATCTCCTTGAGGTTTATGGTTAGACACCCTTTCATTGTTAGACCTTGGAGGAGCATTTGAAGAACCTTGCCCGAAGAACTTTTGTTGAAACCTTGAATGACCCCGTCCACCGGACCTAGAATGTGAATAGTTACCATCATCCACTCTTGCTTTTTTTGCCTCTCTAGATCTTTCCTTGAGCTTTTCTTCCTCAATTTGTTGGGCATGCACCATAAGGCGAGAAATGTCCATGTCATGGACAAGCATAGGGGTGCGGCTTTCTTTGACTACCATATCGGACACTCCCGACACAAACTTACTCATCTTAGTCATTCGATCCACTACAATAGAGGGGGCATAATTGGACAACTGAGTGAACCTCAATGCATACTCCCTCACGCTCATACTTCCTTGCTGAAGATTAATGAACTCGAGAACCTTGGCTTCTCTCATCTCAAGAGGGAAAAATCGATCAAGAAAAGAACCTTTGAACCTTTCCTATTCTATGGGACCCGCTTCTTTCGGCCTAGCCTCTTTCCATTTATTAAACAAAATCTGAGAAACCCCTTTGAGTTGGTAAGCGGTCAGTTCCGCCTTCTCTACCGGAGTCACTCTCATAATAGCTAGTATCTTGTAGACCTCATCGATAAATTTTTGAGGATCTTCCTCCAATTTGAAACCATGAAATTTGGGAGGGTTCATCCTTGTAAAGTCCCTCACTCTTGCCACCGTCGTACCAACATTTAGGTTCACGGGAGCTACTACCTCTCTATTGACTTGTGCCGTCACGGCTTGAGCCAACACTTGAAAAGTCTTCCTAAACTCTACATTTGTTACATTCTCATCCAAAGGATCATTCGGAGCTTGAGGAGGAGCTTGGGGAGGAACTTTTTGTCCCACATTGTCTCCCTTAGTTCTTCTAGCATTAGTCCTTCTAGTAGTCGTATCCTGAAAACCATCGGGGAAGGATTAGGAGAAAGACTTTATAGAGTTAAACTCCAAGGCACGACTTAGAGAAATGAAGAAGTGAAGTTTCCTAACATCTAGTAGCCTCTCATTCATAAATGTGGAGCGCTCACACTTATGAACAAGACTCTACTTGACGTGGTTTGAAACATCCTAGAACCATTCTAAACCTTGTGCTCTGATTACCAAGTTTGTCACGACCCAGGGGTACCCCCTAGATATAACAAGGCGTACAAGACCCTGAGAGGCCTCATACAAGCCAAATTAGCATATCATAACATAAAGTAATAGAAAAAGGTGTGGAAATTTAAAACATTTCAATACAATCGAAGTCTTTTATAAAACGAGCGGAAGTCTAATAGCATAGTATCAAACCATCTAAACAACATGAGTAATGTCTTGGGACACAACCCATACAATAGTCTAAGAAATAAAAGAAAAGGGTGATCACATCCTCGAACACAATGAGGACTCACCAAATCTTCACTTCCTTGATCAATAACAAAGCTAGCCACGAGTGTGGGGATCTATGTCGCCGGACCCTACATTTGATAAAAATTTAGGCAAGAGTATGCGTTAGTACAATCAAGTACTAAATATGATAGCTAGCATAAACAATATAAACATCATGGTTAGTCAACATAAACCATAAGCATAATCAATGCACATGAAGGAGTATCATAATAAGAAAGGAATACTTCTCAAGCAACCTTACTCATCCTTAGTCATGACTTGGGTCATCCGCCTCTAGTCAACTTACCTCGTGGAAGGCATCTCAAGCAACAATCCAAGCTATTCATTCTTTACATCATAGTTCTCATAATTCATACTTACTTTTAAAGACAATGGGGATTCGCCTTTTTGCCTAGTTTACAAAGGCTAATGGGTATTCGCCTCTTGCCTTACTTACCTTTAGATTGCGGGTACTCGCCTCCATAATCTCATCATATGATGCGGGTACTCGCCTCCACACCATTTCATAAGGATCATGGGTACTCGCCTCCATGTCCATTCATCATAGTAAGAACGTGGGGACTCACCTCTTTTTCAATTCTAAGGAATAGAGGAATTGCCTCATATCCTTTCATAGGAGGTCAAGTGTAATCGCTTCTAGCCTCATTAATTACATAGTCTTTTAGTCTAGATTCATTTTAGGTGAGCAATCATTTCAACCTAGAATCATTCATGTGAGTAAACCTTTCACATTCATACATTCATAATTAAGCAATTCATGTGGGAAGTATCCCTTCCTCAACAATAACATCAATTACCAACAATTTATATCATAAGCTCTACTCTCAAAGCACTACATATCATGATCACCATATACTCTTCATTCTAAAGCAATTCTCATCATAATTCATCAATCCTATAAGGACAAGCCTAAACTCACAAAGTTTTCCTTCATGGCATTAACCCAATTATATCAATTCTAGGTTAGAATCATGAAATAGACATGGGTACATGTAATTTCACTCTAAAACATGTAATTCTACTAATTCTATCACAAACAATCACAATCCACTCAATTGGATCAAAAATCATCATAACGCACAACATTGGAAGAAACCCTAACTAGAATTGGAGAATTCTTCATCAAATTGGGGGAATTCTAGGGGACTCCATGGATAGAAGGAATTCATGGATGAAAAGTCATCATACCTTGATTACAAAGCCCTTACAAGCTTGAAGATTGGAGACTTGAACTTGACCTAGCTCCAATTTCTTCCTTCTTCTTCCAACTTCTAGAGAGAGAATATTTGAGAGGAGTTTTGGGTTTTGTTTTGGAATTTTGAGAGAATGACTTGAATGGGGAATTTTGGCGGTTAATAATACGTATATAGGTGTTCTAGGTTTAGTCAAAACGACACCACTTTAATTTAATTAAAATTGTAAAAGACCCTTAAGCCCTCAACTTAACCGTCCATCAAGCCCCACCCACGAGACCACGCCTACGGACCGTGGATGGACCTATGGTCCATCTTGGTGAACCGTGGGTCGGTGGTCGGTGGTCGGTGGTCTGGGACTTGGTTTCTGGACTTTGACCTACGGACCCCTAGCCACGAGCCGTGGACCCATCCATGGGGCGTGGGTCCTGGCCGTGGTTCACTGCCTCAGGCAGCTTCCCAGGGTGCCCATCCACTAGGCTCACCCACGGGGAATGGTTAGCCCTCGTGGGTGACACCTGGTAGTTCTGCAATTTGCTAAGCCTTCCTCCTTAGGCTACGGGGTGTTACAAGATCAGTACCTATCTTATCATTAATCCAAAAAAAAGTTAAAAAAAAAATCAAAATTCTTCCTTCTTTTTTAGAATCTAAATTTTTTTCTCATAGATACATATAATCTTAACTCAGATACACGAACTCTTAAATAGATACATGTACACCTAATGTGTATCCAACATTGCTGCACTTAATGTGCACTTAATGGTGTATTTGCTCTGTTAATTAAAGCTTTACGTAATTCGTCCATCTTGATTTGGATCGTTTATACTTAGATTTCTCGGCTTGAATATTGGCGGATGAAAGGTCAGTCCCTGCAATGAAAAATTCATGAGTGAAAATAAACAAATAAAAGTTATTTAATTTAGTATAATATTGTTAAGGTGTAGTACCTTTAACAAGAATCATCCGATTTTATGAATGGCCAGTCATTAAAGTGTTTGAGAAACAACAAAATCAAAAAATTATGAAACCTAATTTGAATTTTTTTTTAAAAAAATTGAACTTCAAAATATTATGAACTTTAACTCAAATACAAAACCAAGATACATGAGAATAATAAACCAATAAGAAGTTATAGATCATTCACATACCTTTGGCAACAACAATAATTTACTAGATCCTTGATCCACAGGATAAAACTTGAAAGAAGACACATCTAATCTACGGGAGGACAATAGAAAGTTCTTCAGAAAAAAAACTTATATGTATAATGTTGATTTGAACATGTAAACATGTATTGAGAGGATGAAGGAAGAAAGAGGGAGAAGATGAAGGAAGAAAGAGGGGGGGTGGACGTGTGGTGGAGGGGGAGAAACGACGTACAATTTATTTTGACTTATTAATGAACCATTAATTAAGGAGTTTAAATTGAAGATAATTATTCAATACCATATTTAAGGGATTTGTGTATCTGATTAATTTTTTAAAAATATATGATATAAATATTAAAAGTGGTAGTATGTGTAATTATTTTAAACTAGAGGTAAATATAGTATATATGGTAGTAATGTATGTGTAGTTAGGTGGTTTTTCCATTTTAAGATCCATGTCCGACCCAACCATCTATCTTAACCCAAAATAATTTAACCCATTTTCAAAAAAACTTCATTTGGAGCTATTGCCATGAATATGCAAATTGTGTTTGCCCATGTATGATTCTGCCATGATGCTTCATTTGTTCTTCATTTGAATCTTCATTTTCTCTTTAACATAATGCAACAACCAATAAACATTACATGATAGGAGAAAAATAAAACGAAAACAACTCGCCAGTGATCTTTTTTGAGAAAAAAAAAGTATTGTCGGAGCAATGATTTCGTTGATCGAATTTAGCGTTAACAGAGGAGAGAGGGAGATGTGATGTGGCGTCGCTTCAAAAAAATCGGATCAAATCTGGGTACTTTTAGACAAGTATGAAGGCTCTGTTAATGGAGGAAAGAGAAAAGGGACAGTGGCATTGTGGTAGATGGCCAGGGAGGGTCATTGCCAGAGCTAGAAGCAGTCATGAGACAGTTGGAGAAAAGAAGATTTTTCTTACTTCTTCAAATCAATAACAAAAAAAACAATTAAAAAAGCAACAAAATCAATACTTGTTCTTGAGGAAGTTTTTTATTTATTTATTATTATTTCATCAATCTTAATGTTTATTGTAGATTGTTATAGGTGTTCTTGGTGTGTTGGTGAAAATACATGGTAAAATGGGGGGATTTTTTTATATATATAGAAAATGTTCATTGATGAAAGAAAAAATGGGTTAAATGAATAGGTGAGTTGAATTGGGTTAAAGGAAGAAATCGGGTAAATTGAGTTAAAATTGGGGAGTTGAGGTCAATTTGGCGGAAATCGTTAGGTTGGAAGGTATGGACATTAAGTTACTTAACGGTAGGAGTATGAATAACTTGATTTAACAATAAAGATAAAATCAACTAATAAATTAAAGTTGAAGGGTATTTTGACTAGGATTGACAATGGGACGGAGTGGGTGCGGGATGGGACGGAATTAAGGCTATGCGGAGCGTGACGGGGCAGTCTCTAAGCAAGTGCTGGGCGGGACAGGTCAAAGCCTTAATTTTTAAAAATTATGCATGTATGGGCTGGGTGCGGGTCTCCCCCTTGTGTTCTATTGCTTCTGATTTGATAAAAATTTCAAATAACATAAAAAATTTCTTGCTCGTCTCATTTTAAATTTCACTTGCCAAAAAATTTGAAAAAAAATTATATGCATTTAGCTATGGCTGGCACTTTTGAAAAAAATTTTGTTGCACAAACTATCAAGTAAAAAGTTTCAAATTTTAGAGAATTGTTTTCTTTTTTAAAAAAAATAAATTCAAAACCCAATGATGGGCAAATACTTGTTTGATATAAGATCAAACTGGTAGATTTAAAAAGTATTTATGATTTCAGAAGGATAAAAAGTCAAAATTTTAAAATCCTAATATGAAAAACAGAGATCATAGAAACGGAAATCAACTTTAATTTGTTTTCAATATCAACGTGCAAAATCCACTTTTGAGTTTAATTTGTTAGAGTAAAATCATTAATTTCTCTCGTTAGTTCAACAAAATTCATGAAGAATTTAATGAAAATATAATGTACTTTATGTATGTAGCAGTAATAACTTAAGTGGGGCGGGGCAGAGCAATTTATACTATGAAGCGGGACATGTTAAAAAAAAAAAGTGAAATGCAGGACGGAGGGGGGCTACTTGAGAATTTTGTGGATTAGATTATATTCTCCCGCACCCGTCCTATTGCCATCCCTAATTTTGACCATTTTCCCTAAAATTTATTTCAAGTAATCAAGAGCCAACACTTTTTACCCCTTACTAAGAAGTTAAACATTTTTTAACTTACCAATGACAACGTCCTCATTAATAATAAAAATGTTGCATTACTCTTCTTTTTTAACCACTCTCCATGAGCTTCCACCCCTTTTGCTTTCCTTGGACTTAAACACAACCTTCGGGTTGGAAGTGAGGGGTGCTTACCATCCGAACAACTCCCTCTCATTTACAAATTACAATACATTTAAAAGTTACATAATATGTCAGCAAATAATTTCAACATTCTTTTTTTTGTATTTATCATTGTTTATTAGAGTGTCAATGGTTCAATTCGGTCGGTTATCTTCTAGAAATTATACACCAATTTTCCTATTACTCTATGATGTATAATCAAAATTAGACTTTTCTAAACAATTCTAATCGTCTCGTTTGGTTAATGAAAATGGAATCTCATTTTAAGCCTATGTTTTATGGGATATTGTGATGGAAGAAAAATCTTTAAGAAACTCCATTTAAATTTTATCATTGTCCAGATTAATGTATTTGCAAAAAAGTTTTCAAACAAGACATTATTGAGGGTGTTTTTTAAGTACTAAACCATGTGAAGAAGAAAAATTCATGTTACAAAAGTGTGTGAATTCAAAGACGCTCAAAACAATCTTTAAGCACAAATAACAAAAGCAGAAATTGAGGAGGAACAACTTTTTTAAATTGCAACAACTAGACCAAATGAAGAGTGTTGAAAATTGCTTTAAGCAACTGCAATAATTTTCTTTTAAAACTAATAATTAAGTTACCTTAATAAGGATGATGTTGAGAATATGTCTCAGGATATTGCAGAAACAAAACAGTTAGCTATTTTTAGGGTTTTAAAATTATATTATTAGAGTCCTATTTGACTTATATTTAGGAGTTAGTTCTTTTATTTGTTATTTGAATTAAATTGATAAGTTAGTAACAGATTTTTCTATTTTTAGTTAGGAATTATATCTATAAATGCAAGTCTCTGGATTATTAATAAAATAATTCTCTTTGATAATACTGCAGTATTTTTTCTCTCAAAGTCTTTCTCTGTTATTTTCTTAATTTCTTTATTAAAAAAATCAACAATTGGTATCTAGAGCCTTCTTCTTGAGGGAACCGTGAGTAGAAAAATGGATTCCGAAAATAGTTTTTCACGAATGGCTCCTCCTATTTTTTATGGTGAGAATTATAATTATGGGTTGTGACTTGTGAGAATGCTTACTTTGAGACTCTTGATCTTTGGGAAGCCGTGGAAGAGGATTATGAAATTAATCCGCTGCCAAATAATTCCACCGTGGCCCAAATCAAGAGTCACAAGGAAAAGAAAATCATTAAGTCGAAGGCAAAAGCAACTTTGTTTGCTGCTGTTTCGACAACTGTTTTCACGAAAATCATGACTCTCACATCACCAAAAGAAATTTGGAATTATCTGAAGAAAGAATATGCTAGAGATGAAAGAATACGAGGAATGAAGGTATTAAATTTAATGAGGGAATTCGAATTGCAGAGAATGAAAGAGTCAGAAACAGTCAAGGAATACTCTGACAGATTGCTTGGTATTGTCAACAAGATAAGATTACTAGGCACTGAATATAAAGATACAAGAATTGTTGAATTTTTTTTTGTTACAGTGCCCGAAAGATATGAAGCATGTATAACTACCTTGGAAAACACACAAGATCTGTCCAAAATTATCTTGGCAGAATTGTTAAATTCTTTGCAGGCTCAGGAACAAAGGAGACTTATGAGGCAAGATGGCATGGTTGAAGGAGCATTAGTAGCCAGCCACAAAACTCAAAGCAAGGCTAAATTTTTGAAAAATTACTCACCTTGTCAGCACTGTTGAAAAAATGGACATCCTCCTTATAAATGTTGAAAAAGACCAGATGCACAGTGCAAGATTTGCAAACAATTTGGTCATGAAGCTGTGATTTACAAAAACAAATTTCAAAAAGATGAAATAATTGCCCAAGTCACTACTGAACAAGAAGAAGACCACTTATTTGTGACAACTTGTTTTTCAACCAAAAAATTTGATTTTTGGATGATTGATAAAAGTTTGTTTAGTGCTGGTCAGTTAATAGAAAAAGGATTTAAATTATTATTTGGAGACAAATATTGTCGAATCTTTGATTCTACTAAGCAAGAGATTTTACAAGTTGAAATAGGAGGTAAGAGCTTCTCATTTAATCCAACAAAAGATGCACACAAGCCTTGCAAGACAAAGAATGAATTGACAGATTTGTTCACAAGGTCAATTTCAGATGAGACTACAATCTACAATTCCTGATCTAAGGAGGAGTGTTGAGAATATGTCTCAGGATATTGCAGAAATAAAACAATTAGCTATTTTTAGAATTTTTTAAATTATGTTATTAGAGTCCTATTTGACTTATATTTAGGAGTTAGTTCTTTTATTTGTTATTTGAATTAAACTGATAAGTTAGTAACGTATTTTTCTATTTTTAGTTAGGAATTATATCTATAAATGCAAGTCTCTGAATTATTATTAATAAAATAATTCCCTTTGATAATACTGCAGTATTTTTTCTCTCAAAGTCTTTCTCTGTTATTTTCTTAATTTCTTTGTTAAAAAAACCAACAGATGATTTGACTTTTAAACCTTTATTAGGTTGTTTTAGTTTGTTGAGATATTTTAGGTTTTTGAATTATGCAGATTTTTTTGTTGTAACTTGGTTATTTAAAGCTTTGCTATGCTTCAGAAAAATATTGAGAGTTATTTTTCAATCAATACTTTCAATCTTTTTGCTGCCTCATCTTTTAAAAAACAAACGGTCATGCGGCATTACGCCTTGTCAACCCAAACTTTTTCAATGTTCAGAATGGTTACACAGATGATGATTCCCTTGTGTTTGAGTTGCACCTAAGTAGCTTGTCAACCTTGATGTACAGAGAGGAAAAGAAGTAATCACCAAGCTACATGTCTTCAGTGTCACCAGAAATCCCCACAAGAACAGCAGCCCTGCTTAAAATGATGAAATCTGTAGTTATCTCTTATTATGATTTCTCGATTTGTAATCTTCGAGATATGCTTCATTGTCGTATGGCAGTCCAAACAGATCCTAATGTTCTTGAATACGCGTATAGTGGTTCCCTTAGGTAAGTTCAATAGGCCAAAGCAAACTGCTAACCGTTCGCTGTGAAATAAGCATTTCTCTTCTGTAACCTTACCTAGTTCTCGAGTTGTTTTGTTCTGAATCTTTTGCATCAGATTATCCAATCTCGAATATACTTTTGGCGTATCTATATGTCTTGTATCACCAGAAAAGAATCTATGAATCTTTGCATTCACCTCCAACCAGCTACAACCGGGTTCCTTCTGGACCGACTTAGACTTCATCAGCTCTCTTTGTTTGAGTGCATCCCTTACCTTGCCTGCTTCAACATACATGTTTGAGAGGGTGACATAAACTGATGCATCACCAGGGTCATGCTCTAATATTTTACTGGCCGCCATCTCTGCCATTTCAAGGCAACTGTGAAATCTACAACCTGCTAGAAATGGTCTCCAGATTGGAGCATTAGGTTCAATTGGCAGCTTGTTTATGAATTCGAAAGCATTCTCTAACTGCCCTGATCTACTCAGCAGGTCAACCATGCAGCTATAGTGATTCTCTTCAGGTGGAATTCCGTAATCTCTAGTCATAGACTCAAACAACTCTTTCCCTTGTTGAACTAAACCACAATGGCTACAAGCAGAAATAACAGCAAGGAAAGTGAAACTCGTTGGTAATATCCCTTTCTCCACCATCTTTTTAAACAAGAATATAGCTTTCATTGGATTACCATACTGTGAATAAGCTTTAATCATTGCATTAAATGTCACGTCATCTGGTTCAGATGTTAGATAGAAAACCTTCTCAGCATCCTCTAAATTGCCGCATTGTGCATATGTTTCTATTAATGAACTCGCCACATGCAAGTTCGCCCCAAACATTCCCTTAACTACCCAAGAATGCACCTGCCTGCAGATTTCAAGGGATGGCAGTAACGAGCATGCCTTCAGAGTAACTGAACATGTATATTCATCACAAGCAATATCATTATTTAGCATCTTACGGAACATCTCCAATCCGGAAGCAACCTCACCATTGTGAACAAGGCCGGTTATCACTGCATTCCATGATGCACAAGATGCTACGCGTCCCATCTCCTTGAGCTGTTTTCTCGCATTACCCAGTTCTGCACATTTTGAGTACATCTCTATGATGGCAGTCCCGACAAATAACTTTGAGATCATTCCATTTTTAATTACCTGAGCATGAAGTGCGCAACCATAATCATGATATTCTGCAGAAGCTGCACATGAAAGGGCCACAGAGTAGGTGTATTCATTAGGTTCAGTATTGTTCTTTCTCATCAAACAGTATTGTGTCAATGCCTTATAGAAAGCCTTTTGACGGTAAAGTCCAGATATATATGCAGTCCAAGATATATGGTTCTTATGCTCAAGTCCTTCAAACAAATTCTCAGCCTCCTCAATCATTCCAAAGTTGATGTACATCGTCAAAGCTGAATTCCCCACCACTGTAAGCGACATATATTCCAGTTTTACAATATGAGCATGCAACTGTTTTCCTACTTGAACAGACTCGCAAGCAGATAACAATATCGAGTACGTATAATGGTTTGACACAACATCTAGAATATCACCCATCTTGACAAAGAAAGCAAAGGCTTCAGATTCCATTCCATTGCTTACATACCCACAAATCATGCTATTACACGAAGCCACATCAACGTAAAACATCGTACCAAATATCATCTCAGCACTTGCCATTTTACCACACTTAGCATACATATTAATAAGGGCTGTAGCTACAAACTTATCGAACCAAATACCCGTCTTAATTATTAAAGCATGGTATAATTTTCCAAGCTCAAAACTTCCTTCACTACTACAGTACCTCAACTGATCAATTACATATTCCTCATCCATGTAATTGCTAGCACAATCAAACATACACTCTCCTAATAACTCATCAGTTACATCGGAATTCCCATTGCTTTCCATAACCATTTCAGCTCTATCTACACATTCAGTTACATACAAATCTGCAACTAAACCCCTTGTTCTCTTAGCAATTTCATCAAGCAGTTGGCGTGCAGTAGCTAATTTGAGGACAGACACTTTATTCGAAGAATATATCCATTTTCTCCGATGGACCACCGGCTTTAGTAGGTTGCCATTCACAGTAGAAGGCAAGGAACAAAACGTTAAGCTACTCATTTGGAGCTTCAAATTTACCCAAAAACTGCCTGCAAGCTATAGAAATACTAAAATTGGAGCATAGCGTAGATACGATGGGTGTTTTGGTAAATTAACTTTAAACATCCATGAATTATGATAGGGATGAATTTTCAGCCGTCCATTTATATTGTTTTTTTTGTTAAAGATAACATAAGCAGAAGCGTGCAATCAAGAAGGCGTATGGATTTTGCATCTGTTCTATCTCAAAAGCCAGTTAACAATTTTCATTTTCCTCAAAACCTAAGAGAGTTAACTTCAAGATTTGTTTGTAGAATTGGGTATGGAAGCTTCGTGGTACCTAGACGAATGTCCTTCTCGAATAGTCCAGGTAGCTATTATAGGAAGAAGAGGAAAAAATACAAACATATATTGGTTAAGGCAAGTCGAAAAGAGTCTCCTTATGAAGTTTTAGGGGTATCTTCATCAGCGACCGCCGACGAAATCAAAAAGGCCTATCGCAAACTTGCTCTCAAGTATCATCCTGATGTTAACAAAGAGGTAAAACCTTTGAGTTTTAGTCATTTCTGTGGCATGATTTGTTATTCTTATCATTTTGCTATAGAGAAATGTTTCTGAATCGAATTTAGGCATTTCATAGCGTTCGGTAGGGAAGCGCTCTCTCTGTTTCTGTTTGTGTTGTGCCTTTCGTCGTCTTAAGTACTCCTGCAGGTTGATCTTGTTTGAAAATTAATATGGAGTAAAACCTTCGAGGCAGTCCGTTTCTGATGCTAAAAATCCACTCTTTCCTCATTTCAGATTGTTGTCAGAAAATTTTACCAGAGAAAACTGCTGTTACTATTTTGTGTCTGTTGAACATAAATGCAATGAAGTAAAGATAGGTTCAATGTGCAGCAATTGAGGCATATTCACGAAAAAAAATATATATCTGGATTCAGTTAAAATCCGCAATTATCAAAATTCGTGGATTGAACTTGAAAGTCGAACTTTAGTAACTCTCTACACTGCTTTGCAAGTGATGTTTGTGTGTTCTCAAAGAGTATGAAAAGAGAGAAATTTGTATATAAACTGGTACATAATTGTGTGGTTGCTCAGCTTGTTGATTGTTTGTCACTGAACTATTCTCTGATTGATAAAATCTTTAATTTGCATAGGCTTAAAGCAATGCTTCTATGTGATCAAATTCCCGTCCCTCTATGCTATATATATCACACAAATATTTGCAGAAGTGGTGATGGCTAAAATGTCTAAAGTTGTTAAGATGTGTTGGTATGTGACTTAACACTGTTTACTGTTTGAAACAAGAAAAGAAGAAAGGTGGTGATGATTAGGGATGGGGTCTTGAATGTGGATTCTTCTCGACTTCTATACTAGTGGTTGTCTTTGTGCATGTCCTTTTTCCAGTTTTTGGCAGTTAAGGGTTGAAGAAGTGTAGTTACTTATTCACTGCTTTATTTTGTTCTACAAGTTAACGTTTACCCCTATTGGGGTGAGGCAGAGTTTTGCTCCTGTTGGTAGTGCTATCTCAGCTCTTAGCGTTGTGACAATTCATAAAATGAAGAAAGCTAAAACTCTTCAACCTTGGAATAACTAAATTGTCGTACAAAAGACGACATTTGTCATTGTTGCTTTACAGCTGTAGTGGTTCATCAGTTGTAAACATCCGATGCTTGCTTTGTATCTCACTTGTCCAAGGGCCAGGATTAGCTCTAGAAATAACAGAATATGTAAATCTAGCAACAGAAATTCCATATATAGTGCAACACAATTTATTTTACCTTTAGGAAATCAAGGCATCATATGTTAAATTACCTGTTCTTTTTACACTAAAATGCATAATCCTTGTTGACGACAGGAAAAAAAAGAAAAGAAAAACAGATTGCCTCAAGTTAAAACGGGGATAGGAACTAAAACTTCTCTTCCTTTCGAGTGAACAAAACCTATTTTTATTGAAGTACTTCTCCAGATTCGTTTGATGTCTTTCTGTATAGCACAATGCTCAAGAAACGTTTATGAGGATTAAGCATGCATACAACACACTATTGAACTCCAAAACCAGGAAGAGATATGATTCAAGAAGTGACACCTCAAGTTATTCATATTATAGTGGAGCAGAACAAAATAGAAGTGCTGCAGATGAAGAAGACTTTTATAGCTTTGGTAAAACATCTTTGCTAATTGTGATATTTGCTGCTGACTTGTTCTTACATTTAGTTAGTATGCTTGATTGTTTATGTCCAGACAAATAAAAATAATAGTTTTCTACAATTAGTCCTTGGCAAAGCCTCATAGTAAAGCAGGAGTGGTTTTACCTGGCCATCTCGAAGTCAGGAGATGGTTCAAAATCTCTATCATTTCTGTCCTCAAAAAGTACTAGATAAATCATATCAGAATTATAACATGAATGGTTAAAGCATCTGTCATCCATCAATTAATGAACTAGAGTGTGTAATCTGATATGCCTCCAGTTTCTTGATTGAATTGTAAACTTTGCGAACAAAAGCATTTAGGTTGCACTTCTGGGGGATACATTTGCTGACTTTATAGGCACCAGCTCAAAAAGTAGAACGAATATCTTACTTTATGAGGATTGAGGTCTAACTTTTTCTTTTTTTTTGAAATAGGGATTGAGGTCTAACTTTTACCATGACATTTAGCTCTTCAGGCTTCCCCCACTCCCCAGACTTCTATAGACAAACAGCACGGGTGACGGGGGGTTGTGGATGTCAAATCCACCACAGAACCTGAATCATGTAATAGAGTTGGATGTTTGAACCCAATGTTGAATATTGCTTGTGATACCTCAAAATAGTTACATGACACCAATATCTTTGAATGTAGCATTACTTCCACATACAACATCCAAGTATAAGGCCAGTAATTTAAGTGTTCAAGAGGTTTCACCTACGATATTCATGCTAAGAAACTGTATGTTTATACTAAACAAAAAGAATGCTCAAAACTAAAAACAAAAAACAAAAGCAAGAAAAATAAAACAGAAATATACGTTAATCTATGCAGTAAGGCCTTTTTTTTTTTGCTTTACATTCTTATGTTTAACCCCTTCATGCTGCAGGTAGCTTTTTCAAGGATGCTCAAATAACCATAGGTAGATTGTAGTTAAAGATACAGTATCCATTATCGTCAACTGTCCTAGGACATTTTTCATATATAGCTTGTCTTGCAGTTGAAAGAGTCATGTGCTCAAGTCTAATTTCTTTCTGCAGCGGACTTCTTTAAGGATCTCCAAGAAGAATTTCGGAATTGGGAGGCAAATGTTGCTTCCACGGGAAAACCAAAGAGTTTGTGGGAAGAATTGGCGGTAAGAATTTGATAAATTCAACTTATGAGAAAGAAAAACACAATTGACAAATGTAGAAATGATAAATTTCTATTTCTTCTTTTCTCCTTTTGATCATTTGCCTCTTACCACCCTCTAGGTATTAACCTTTATTTTCTCTATGAGGTGTCTCTAGCTTATTTACCCTTGAGTTTGAGCAAGATTCCTTGGATGTGAAAATCATTTAAATAGTAGAGTTGGAAGTAATTGTGATACTTTTACTTTGCACGCGATAGAGAAAGAATTAGAGTTTACAATTTGACTGTTGACAGGAAATTGGAGAAGACTTTGTTGAGTTTTTAGAGAAGGAGCTTAATATAACCGATGCAGAGGTAGAAGACGAAAACAACAACGAGAGACCCCAGAAGGGCAATGCACAATCTGGAACTAGTAATGAAAAACAAAAGAGAACAGATAAAGATAACAGTATTGAGGAAAATATTGATGAGATTGAAGCAGCCCTTGCCCAATTGAAAAGAGAATTAGGACTATGATGGCATTGAATCGATACTCGCAAAGAAATATTGAACAACATCTTTTTGGTTGTGCCTGGCTGCAACAAAAATGGTTCACCTACATTAAACATGTACCAACTGAAAATCACAAAGGGTTTGCTTTCTTTTCCTTGAACACCTGCTGTGATTGACATTATCTATAGTAGCCACGGAGAACTATCTGCTTTTGATGTCTTAGAAATAGCTAGTATAGTTGATGCTTGGAGGAACACAATGATTTTGGTGTTTCACATGTGGGGTTTAATAGCAAACAGGAAGATACTTGTTACTAATTCCTGTACGATGGGATGATACGGTATAGTACTCCTTAAACTACCACCATATGTTGTTCATGGCGCGATCAGGTTTCTGCATAGTTCAGTTTTGTGTTGGTTATTTGGACGATAGTTAACTCAAGCACACTCTCACCTAGAAAAGACATGAAAAAATGGTCAATCCATGGCAACAATTAGTAAGAGTGTTTTTCTTATGAAAACAAAGGGCGAAAAATTACATAAATAGGCTAACATGTGATATTATTTACCATACACAACTATAGTTTGAAAAAATTACAATTTATAGTTTTAGTTAGGATTTTGTCGTTATTTTGTCTCTCCTCTCTCATCTTTCATCTTTCTTTGCACTCTTGCTCCCTTTCTCTCTCCTCTCTCTCTTCCATATGTACCTCGCCTCTCTCATCTCCCTCCCCCTGCGGAAGTTAGTCCCAGGAATGTTGAAGGGGCTAAGAGCACATATGAGCCGGTAGTACAAGTATCACAGCCTTTGCAACAAATTTCCAAACCACCACCTCCATTTCCACAAAGTTGAGGATGGTAAGTTTTTGAATTCAGCACAGGTTTGTTTTCTTGAGTTTTATCAGAAATAACTATTATCCGTTCCTTAATTTTTGCACACTTATCTTTATTTTAGTGTATCTCGTGTCATTTTGTCAATCATCAAAACTACATAGAACCAAACAAATTTGTAATAAGAAAAGAAATTACAATAGCAAAAATTAGTGGCAGAAAGAAATCGTCACTAATTAATCATTTTTTAATAATTATTATCATATTGTGAGGGTTATAATATAGCCCGACATAATTTTTTGAAAAGAACTAATATCATATTGTGGGGTTTATAAATCCCAACAATATATTTATTTATTTTTACATTAATAATATCATATTTTAGGGGTTATAAATTGTGTCACCAATAATCTCTCAAAATCTCCGAAAGTTCAAATTTTATTTTGTGGCGATCGTTGTAGAGGTTTTGAAAAAACCATTGTAATAATGCTCATGGTATTGCTAATCGTAGCATTTTTAGAAACCGCTGCAATTTTAATTTGTGGATGTTTATGTTTTCTTGAGCAGATATTAATTTGAAGTGACAGAGTAACTACTGCATTTGAGATTTGACCCAACACCTACATACATAATAGAAGATTTATGCCATTTTGAAACAAAAGATATTGTCTATATTCGTGAAAACATATGAACTGTTTGTTGCTTGTCAAAGAATAAAAGTGCGACAATACTTAGTGTTGCAAGATTGATATATTCTTGTCTCGGTCCATTCGAGGGTTGTGCTCCAAACATGATTTTTCTTCATATCCAAGTTCGAACCTGAGACCTCTAGTTAAAGGGTGGAGCAGTTTCATCACTGTACCACAATCAAGGTTGGTAGATTGATATATAGTTTGTTAACTCTTTTTTAACAGGTAATTTGTTCCTCTTTTCCCTTGCCAAACATAGTGTGGAATACATATCCTTTCATCGAGCCACATAAATAGACTATTTGTATTCCTTTCGTTTTTGTTTTTGTTTTAATTTGTTTGTGTTACTTTTTTTTCTTAGTCCGTTTTAGAAAGAATGTTTTTTTTTCTTTTTTGGTAACTCTTTAATTCTAAATTTTCACATGACATGTTTAAAACTATAAGGTTAAATGACATTTTGGTACATTCCATATATATATATATATATATGGACCACACAATCCAAATATTGTTCTTTTTAGTTTTTTGAATTTAGTGTCAAATCAAAATCAAACAGGCAAATTGAAACAAATAAAGTATCAAGTTACAGGTTAATCGCAAATATAGTTACTAAACTTTATTCACTAAAAATAAAGTAATGAATTAAATGTTTGAATGTTATGCCTCAATGCCAACTAACAGAATCAATTTGGTAATCGGTGAATTAATGTTGTAGCTTTAAGAAATAGAAATGGACGCAATCAAAAAGGCTTTTTAGGAACGAGACCCCGTAATACGATAAAGGAGCTTGAGAAAAGGAAATAAAAGTCAAGCATAGTGTGCTATGGTAACAATAAAACATATAATGTTTTGTGCCCACATATTTTAATTTAAAGACAAAGAACTTACGTATTATATGAGATCTGACATATCTAACGAACAAAAATCACCTACAAATATTAAGTTTAATTCATTATAACAATAAAACCACTAATATCTGAATTTTACTTCCTATATTAGTAAAGTCACTAAACCTTACCTACTATAATGACAAAATTCATCATCAAGATAAGTTTACTATTATGATGTTAAAGCTGTGTGACTTTTCTCATTATAGTGAATACGATTCATTTCATTTTAAGTAACAAGTGACTAGGGTGGCAATTTTCGCCTATATAAGTGAAATAGAACTATTTTTTTCATATTAAATTCAATGGATCACTCATATTTTCTTTCTTAAATGGGACAAAATGGACTTCAACCTATTTAAGCTCATACAAATATGGACAAAATGGGTAAACATGACAATTCATATATACCCATATATCACTCTCTTATCATAAAAATCCCTAATTGCATTATTTATTTTTGAAAATAAAATATAAAAAATTAGGGTTGGGGGTGGGGCAAAAAAATAATTTTGGAAATTTTTATAAAACTTTTTTGGGTGTGGGTGTGAGGTGTCCTAGGGTGGGGGTGGGGGGTAGGGTTGGGAAAAAAATATATTTTTAAAAATTTTTATTTTTCCGAAAAAAAAGTTTTTAAATTTTTTTTTTTGGGGGTGGGGGGTGGCGGGTGGGAGGCAAAAAAAAAAAATTCAAAAAAAAGTCTTTTTAACTTTTTTTCGGGGGGGGGGGGGGGGGGGGGG
>JAJONR010002250.1:0-98754 GCA_029582245.1 Solanum etuberosum | reverse complement strand
AGCATAACATAAGGGTTAGTCAACATAAGCCATATGCCATAATCATAAGAATTACTTCATGAAACATAAACTATAAGCATAAGAGACAATATCATAATCATAAGCAAAGTCTCCAACACAGGCATCATATAAGCATTAGTCAACCCTTGGTCCTTCATATCATAAGAGAACTACTCCTCAAGTAACCTCAAAGCATACTTGTGCAATGCATGAATAAGACCCCATAATCCCATTAATGCTAAGTATCCCCTTTGGTCATCATATTCATACTTACCATCTCATGGTCACATCCTTAGCTTACTTCCCATAAACAAGGGAATCTTCACCTTTGGTCAAACATATCATGGAAGGAAACTATGGAAACAATCCACGCTAAACATACATCATATAAGAAAATACTTCATAAGTAGCTTCAAGTCATACTTGTGCAATGCATAGATAAGACCCCATAATCCTACCCACACAAAGTATCACTTTAGGCTATCATACTCAAATGATTACTATTTATCATTCTAGACTACCAAAGAATAACACCTATTAGGCTAGACCAAGATATCATGGAAAAACACATTAATCATGCAAGGCCAAACTATTCTAAGAAGGGTACAAGTGTTCCATCCTAACTACCATGAAATGGTCTTAGACCAACTAAGTCATGCTACCATGCAAGCATACTATGATGCTAATGTAAGCTATCCTTAGGAGAGTATGATTTCTCAATCCTAAGCTACCCATAGGAGAGTATGATTTATCAATCCTAAGCTACCATGAAATGGTCTTGGCCTAACCAAGTCATGTTACCATGAAAGCATTCTATAGTGCTAGTTCAATCTAGCCTTAGGAGGTATGAGTCCTCAATCCTAGGCTACCATGACTACCACTAACTCAAGCTACCATGAAAGTATCCCACAATGCTAATTCATGCTACCCTTAGGAGAGTATGGTTCCTCAATCCTAAGATACCATGAGAACTTCCTAACTCAAGCTACCAAGCTTGGTCTTGTCTTACCAAGTCAAGCTATTCATGAAGGAATACTATGTCTCAACTTCAAGCTATTCTAGTCTAACATGCATGATTCATTTTAGGTGAGTAACCCTTTCAACCTAGAATCATTCTATATGAGAAAACCTTTCATCTCCTAGCATATGCATGCCTAAGTGTGCATATGATAATATTCCTTCAACAACACAACAACCTATCATGATCATAGAAACTTCACTCTCAAAGCTTTACTTCTTACAATCATCATTCATATATAGATTTCAAGGCATTCTAATCACATGCTTCATTATCAAGTGATTCTAGTCATAAATCATCATAAAGGTTCAATATCAAGCTTTAGTAGTCATGATCCATCACATATACTATAATCTAATTTGATTCATGTCTACTTGCTTTTATTCTTGAACAATTACTATACATAACATCGATTCTAGAAGATCACCTATGAATCCTCAATTTCACTTCACAAGGCATAAATCCATATTCTTCAATTTCATCAATTAGAATAGGGTTAGCCATGGAAAACATATAATATCTTCATAATATCATGAGTCAATACTAAATCAATCATAAACAAGTACTATCCACTCAATTGGGATCGTACTCAACACTACCCACAATATAGGAAGAAACCCTAGCTAGAATTAGGGGTTCATCTTCACAATTGGGGGAAATCTAGGGGGTCTCCATGGATGGAAGAATCCATGGATGAATAAGCTAACATACCTTGATTATAAATCCCTCACAAAGCTTGCAACAATGGAGGAATTTGACCTAGCTTGCTTCTCTTTTTCTTCTTCTTCACTTTCTAGAGAGAGGATTTTTGGGAGGGAATTGGGTTCTTTGGTGAATTGAAAATAATGTCTAGAATCAATGTATTTAGGGGTCTATTAGGTTTATATAGGTGGTCTAATTACTAATAAAATGACCCCACTTAATCACTAACTAATTCTAGAATATTCCCTTAACCCCCAACCTAACCCAACTTAAGACCATCACTGCCCAACCCACGAGATCACATCCTCGGACCATCGGTCCACCCACGGCCCATACTGGTCAAGCATGGATGGGTAATGGGGCTTGGTTTTAGGGGTCTTGACCCATGACCCCTTCCCATGGGGCCTGGGTCCATCTACTGGGTGTGAGTCCCATCCCTAGGTGACCCATTTTGGGCAGTTTCTAGGGGCTGTTTTGGGCCCCCCTCAAGGACCCTTGGTTGGTCCTTGCGGGGTTGTACCTTGACACCCTAGCCCTAAATCCTTCATTCTAAGTACGGAAAGTCATTTCTACGACTCTAACCCTCATATCAAACTCTAGAACCGTCACATAAGGCTCTAGTTTAGCCTACTAGTTTCCCGGTGTTACAGAAACTGAGATAGTGAGTCAATCTTGGCTACAAGAACAAACTCAACTTCTAAAGTTTCAAGAGTCTATCTGTGATGGTCTAATATACATGACGACCCAACTGATTGAAGGAAGAGTTGAGATCACACAAGAAATAGATCAATTTGGCTCAGATATTCATGACTTAGAGGCTCACTTGAACAAAAAGATTGAGGCGTCTGAAGCCCAATTACCAATTGTCGTGGATGATGACCAACTAGTGGAGCAAAAAGAGGAATTACAACCATTCAACTATACCTTATTCCTTAATATCAATGTTGAGAAAGAGTACAAAAGTGAGAATGTTGTAAATAATGTTGTTTTGGAGTTGAGGCATTTTGAATCTCATTCAAAACACTTTTCTATATCATCTGAACTAATGGATGAGTGTATAGATTATGTACAAGGCCCCTACATCCTAAAGTTTTTTAGTCCACGTAGACAAAATGATATTCCTCACATAAGGGCAAAGAAGTGTAAGATGCGACATATATTGTTTGGTTCCTTTATCTTTATACCACCGCCCCTAGAGAGGAGCAGAAAAGTTAATGCAAAGTTAGGGGTAAAATTCATAAGTTCAAAGTGGAAAGAAAAGCGGTGAATTTATTTGTGTCGTGTCGCGACGTTAAATTAGGCTCTTATTGGGAGGCAACCCAATATATAGTGTAACTTCTTATTTTTTTAGTGTTATTTTTTTGTGTTGTTTTTACACGTTTTGGAGAAGTCTGAGTATCCGAAATTTGGAGCTAAGGAGCACGTTTGAGTTTAAGAGTGGGGTGACGCCCCTTGATGAAAATTGAGAGAACATGCTACTAGCTAGGCCTAAAGGCCTCAGGGAGTTTTCCTAACCCTTGTTTAAAATTTTATTTGATGCTTTGGGGACATAGCATCTTTTTAAGTGTGGGGTGGAGGAATGATATCCTAGTTTTTACTGTTTTATTGAGTCTTTTCTTTTTTTAGGATGTGTTCCTTGGCTTTTGTTTTTGGTTCTTTTTCTGAGGATAGTCCCTTTGAACCGAGTGTCTTTTATTTTTTTAGGAATAAGTTTTCATTTATTTTTTTTTGTTTTTTTGAGAGAAAAGAAAAGACTCTCTTGAGTGGTGTGATACTTGCTATTTAGGCCTAATTTTTTAGTAGTATTTTCTTGTGAATGCTTGATTGAATAAAAAAAATTGTGGACTTTTTGACACCTAAGCTCATGGTTGTGACTTTGTATATAACTTATTTTATTTTGTAGTTTGTTATGATCCTGTCTCTCTTAGAAGTGGAATTGATACGTGTGTCATGTGTGGTGAGATTTTGTTTATTTCATGTTTTGCATCTTAGTCTAGAACTTGCCCTGCATGTTATTGAAGAGAAATAAAAAGTGTTGCTTTGTTTAGGAGATAATAAAAGGCTTTCTTTGATTTGTTTGGTAAATTTTAGCCTTTTCAGATATTACATCACTAGTTAGCCCTTTTGAGCCTGTAGCCTTTTGTTGGTAGCCATATTTTGTCCTTAACTCTTTTGTTGAATCCCTAGTTTTTGTACCTTGCTTCCTTGAGCATTATAGCATAGACTTATTCTAATTGTTGATTCCGAAGAAAAAAGGATGGTTGAGCGAAAAGGTAATCAATGATAGCTACAAAGTGCTTAAAAATCCCTCTTCGAAAGAATGTGAAAAAAAAGAGAAACAAAAGAATGTGACATGAAAAAAAAATCCTTTGAAAAAAAAGAAAATAAAAATAAAAATGATTGAAGCATTCTTGAGACGATGAGAATTACTTGTGAAATAATTGTTAAAGAGAGGGCTGGAAATTAAGAGAAGAAAATAATGGGTGATAAAGTCTTAAAGTGCAAAGCGCTTAAGGAAGTGTAAGTCACTATTATATAGTTTTCCTACCCGTCTCCTAACCTACATTACAACCCGTTAAAGTCCTATTTGATTCTATTCGAGCATGTTTAATTAGTGGAGATGTACATAATTGGCAAGCCTATGGTTCTTTGTGCATACATGTAAATTTTATTTGTGAGTGTGTAAGTTGTTCTTTGATGCTAAGTCCTTAATTTATATTCAATCTTTTGAATTGAGTGTGTGGACTATTTCTTCTTGTGAGGGCACTTGTTGCATGATGGATAAGTGATTTTATTAACTTTTTTTTATGAGAGTAAGTGAGCAAGCTTAAATTTGAGGAGTTCAAAGTCTTTCCTTGAGGTTAGGAGGTTAGATTTTTATTGTTTATTTGGATGTCTTGCATAATGATTGAGAAGTGTACTTGATGTTTTGAAATCGGTATATGGCCTAATTGTTTGTGTCAGCCAAAGTCATGACATTCCTAGTATGATGTATTTGAGATGAGCTTTACTGTTTGCTCAAGGACGAGCAAAAGTTTAAGTGTGGGGTGTTGATTTGAGGCCAAAAATATATATTTTAAATCATTATTTTCCTTACATTTACTATTTATATATGTCCTTTTTTAGCATTAATTTTATGGATTGTGCTAAATGGTGTATTTTATTTGTAGGAGTAAATTGGTTTAAAGTTGAAGAAGTTTGGAGCTAAAACGAATTAAATATGGAAGGTTGAAGAAGGAAATCAAACAGGCAGATTAATGGATTAAACTTTAATATAATAATATATAATAGAAAGTACAGAAGATTGAAAATTGCGAATCAGGTGAAAGTTAGTTGTGCCACGTGGCAATTTCTGAAGGCAAGTGGCCAGCGCGAGTTGAGGCGGTTGCACTGTTCACGCGGAAGTCTAATTCCTTTTGGTTTTAGTTTTCCAATTTGTTTTGGACTCAGCTATTTTATTTAGGGTTTCTACATCTATAAATAGTGTATAGGAAATAATTATTGGAGAGACGAATTAGAGAGCATCAAAGTATAAAGTTGTCAATACTTTTTAGGGTTTCTTTTCTTCTTCTTTTCTTAGACATTAGTAGATAAGTGTCCTTGTTCTGGGGCTGTAGCTACGGATTGAATGTTGATTATTTAAGGTTCTTGAATTAATTCTTGGTTGTCATTATAAGTTATTTTTATATTCTTATTTTAGTATTTTATACTTGATCACCATAAGATAAATCTATTGTCTATTCTTAAAATCGAGAGAGGAGAGGGTAGATAGCCAAAGAATATAGAAAGCTCGATCATCCATTTAGTTGATGTGTGTTCAGGAGTGACGCCTGGACGAACAACTTGCTTCGTTACGAAACAGGATGAAATATAAATGCTCGCCAGTTAGGCCTGCTATCCCCGCTCGACGATGTAGTTAGACAGCTAACTGGAGTAGGCGACTAGGGGTCGAGACACCCGACTCATGCAATTAACCCTCCAAACCAGTAACTTGACAACCGAAATTAGCTCTTTACCTAAAATATGATACATGAGATCTATTGCATGCTGTAGCCCTGGAATTTTTCAACCATTGTAAGTAATCTTATTATTTAATTCCTGCATTCTTTTCTTTAACTTTTTGCACTCTTAAATAAATAATTAGACCAGTATAATTTAGTAAAAATAGTTAATTGACAAGTCCTTTGGGTTTGATAATCTGGTTCTTTTAAGAGCCACTATATTACTTGCGCGACCACGTACACTTGCGTGTGCAATTGGGAGCAACAATCACCCCCAAAATCGCCTCAAGAGCTAAGGAAGGAGAAAGCTAGGATTTGGCTTCAAGAACTCCAATTCACCATAGATTGTGGGCTTTGATTTCTAAGGTATGTTAGTATTCACCTATGGAGTCGTTTCCTCCATAGGGTTTCTAAAATCTTCAATTTTACAAGTTAGATTCTCAAATCAAAGTTAGGGTTTTATTCAATCTTCGTGAGTTCTTTTTAATTATGATTCAATTATGTGTTTCATATATTTTTATGCATGAATTGAAGTAATTGTATGTTTTGAGTTGAATTCACATGAACCCATGCATGATCCATGATGTTTTGGTTCAATGACTTTCAGGTTCTAGGGGTATTTCCGCATTGGTTGTTAGATGTTAGTTGAACTTTCAGAGTTTATGGGGACTCCGTTTTAATTATATAGTTATTTAAGCCTGCTTCTGTAGTTTTAAATGTGTAGTACTTGGGTTAAGTTGATTAGTCAGGCTGTAGTTTTGGTTGTCTCACCGGAGGGTTAGTGTCGGTGCCACTCACGACGGTCTGGATCGTGACACACATGCACATACTACCATTTGTTAAATTTAAATGGTGGAGTTTCCTCTTGTTTTTAAAGTACAATTTTTTATTATTTTCTTTTCTTCTCTTCTTAAATACTATAGTGTGATTTACAGATGTTGAGAATCTTATAGTTCAATGGAATTTGAACACTCCCTAACATGAATGTTATATTAATATAATACTCCAACTAAAAACATTTAATTTAGTATATCTTCTATATTTTATATCAATATTTTTTTATATTATATAAAAAGTAAGAACTCCAAAAATACAATAATAATTAAGTAATGCACTATATGGAAGAGAGGAGAAAGTATATTTAAAAGGTGTAACTAAGAGATTTTTAGAGTGACTTTTATTTATTTATACATATTACAATTAATTTTAAAATGAGAAAAAAATCAAAAAAAGAAGATAAATTTAATTGATGGCAATAGAGAATTGTCAGATCACCTTATCTATATCTACCTTTATACTATAAATAGTTACAGGTGTTCTTCGGATGTTGATTTTACAACTTTTAGTAGTAATCAAGAAAAAGTTTACATCCACTATCCATATGAACTTATACTTTATCATTTTCTGTTTATCAGTAATTATTTAATTTTTTTATTAAATAATATTGACATTATTTTTTAAAATAGTGTAGTACGTGCTTTGATATTCATGTGCAATGCACGTGCGCCAAAACTAGTACATATATATATAAGAGAATTCTAGGCCCGCCTACGTGGCGCCACCACAAATCAGAATTCCCTTTTAATTTATTAATTTCCAAAACCAGCCTTCCCCTTTCATGAAAAGTTGTGACTTTTAAGAAAAGTTGTGACTTTTATGAAAAGTTATGACTTTTATGAAAAGTTGTGACTTATATGAAACATTGTGATTTTTATGAAAGGTTGTGACCTTTTCGAAGAGTTGTAACTTTTTCAAAGAGTTGTGACCTTTCTTATAAGGCACAATTAGGGTCGTGACATTCTCAATTAGTTGGGCATGCATCATCAAACAGGAAATATTGGCGGTACAACACTCTTTGAAAACAATGTCAGACACACCCAACACAAACTTACTCATCCTTGTCGTAGAATAGACAACCATAGTTGGATCATACTTAGCCAATTGAGTAAACTTCAAAGAATACTCCTTCACACTCATATTGCCTTGACGGAGATTAATAAAATCAAGCACTTTCACTTCTCTCATTTCAAGAGGAAAGAAACGATCAAGAAAAGCTCCCTTGAATTTCTCCCAATCAAGAGGACCTATATATATATATATATATATATATATCAATCGCCCTCTCATTCTTCCATTGTTCAATTCATACTTGAGCATCACCCTTGAGTTGATAAGGGGACAATTTCGCCTTTTCAACTGTAGAAAAACCCATAATCCCTACTATCTTGTAAACCTCATCAATGAACTCTTGAGGATCCTCATCAATCTTAGAACCATGAAATTTCAAAGGATTCATCCTATTGAAGTCCCTTATCCTTGTCGTTGTCGTACACACATTTGGGTTCACGGGAGAATTAGCCTCTCTATTGGTTTGGGTTGTCATGGATTTAGCCAACACTTAGAAAGAGGATCAAAATTTGGTATGAGTCACTTGCTCGGCCAAAGGTTCAACCGAAACTTTAAGTTCCTCGAGCTCTACATTGTCCTTTTTTTTTCTCACATAAGCTCTTCGAGGGGCTGATCTCTGAAAAAGATCGAACATAATTTAGGAAAAGGATCTTTATAGAGATAGACTTTATAGTAATGAAAGAAGTAATGTTTTCTAAATGCTTTGTA
Organism: Solanum etuberosum; assembly: GCA_029582245.1. NCBI lineage: Eukaryota > Viridiplantae > Streptophyta > Magnoliopsida > Solanales > Solanaceae > Solanum > Solanum etuberosum. The sequence goes on along the minus strand of JAJONR010002250.1, from coordinate 90,417 downwards.
GCCTCATTTTCATAAATGTGGTGCGCTTCACACTTATGAAAAAGACTATACTCAACACGGCTTATCAGATATCATAGGACCTTTATCTAAAACCTTGAGCTCTGAATATCAAGTTTCTCATGACCCAAAGTACACCCTAGACGTGAAATGATGTATAAGACCTAGAGAGGCCCTACACAAGCCACATGACATACATAATAGAGAAAAGCAAGAAATCCTATAAGAAGTAAATAGTTTAACATATAAGCGGAAGTATATCAAAGTCTAGACAATCCATCTATTACATCAAAAGGAGTAGTCGGGAAGTAAGCCATTCACCACATAGAAGTTTTAAACATAAAATACACATGAAAGCAATAAAAGTGACATGGTCCTCGAAACATGAGTACTCACCAACTCTTGATCTTCAAGTTGCTAATGTGACAACTAGCCACGAACAGAGGGAGTGAAATAGTCACGCCCTATATTAATGAAACAATGTAGGCATAATTACGCATTAGTACATGAAATGTACTAAGTATGAGGGATATGCATAAAACATGAAACATGATAATAATGGGACATGATCAAAACATGATATGCATGTCCAAGATAAATATAGTAAAATCTTTAAGGAAGAATCATAAATCATGAACATGGTTATTGCATCTTGAAATCATCATGAAAGATTCATAAAACATTTGAGAGTAACTTAGTTCATTTTGTGGGATATTAGGTTTAACCGATAATAGACCATGCGAGCTATACATAGAATCTGGTGTAACTCCTACATAGAGAAGGGAGAGTCTACTTGCCAAGTTAGAACTGTGTATCTGTCACGCCCTGAGGGTAACCCCTTGACGTAAACACGGGACCTAGGATCACGAGTGACCCTAAGCTAGCCCTGAAGCTGGCATATCATAAGCATACTAAAATAACTGAATCAAGATATACTATGCGGAAACTTAAAACAAGAGATAACTTAAAGATGGGGAATACCCAATACTGATCTGAACATATATAAAGTACTATGAGTTTAGTGATACTGAACAATCACTCAAAAACTAAAGCTAAGTCTAATACTATGTGTGAAAAAGCCTCTACTGACTAGAATTACTGGGACATGGCCCCAGCGAACCCTAGCAAAACTGAAAACAGAAATGAAAGACTGAATCTGAAAAACATGTCTATTGTTCTCGAAGTATGAGGACTCACCACTGAAGCTAATGAATACGGATCGGGAACCGATCTATGCGTGATCTAGATGCTGAGTACCTGAACCTACATCATGAAAGGATGTAGCACAGAGTATGTGTCATTACTTGGAATGTACTGAGCATGCAGGATATAGAATAAAGCTGAACAAATACATAAACTGAACAAGCATACTGAGCAATGATATAATCTGACCTGAATGTAACTGCTGAAATAAACTGAAGACTGAGCTAAATGCAATGACCAAGTACTAATCCTGAACATGACATACTGAGATTGAATGTTGAGGTAAACTAAAAACCTGGTCAAATGCACTAAATTCTGATTGTGGGAGCTACTATTAACCGACATAAAACCACGTGAGCTAAACATGGAGTCAGGTGTATACGCCCCATCGAGATGACCCAATATACCTTGCTAGGGGTATAAAGGCATGACTGGCGTGATCATTAAATTTGATGCCCATAGAGGGGAATTATACTCCTACGGGTGCACGTAGTTTTGGGACTATAAGGGTACGCTGAACTCTAGTCCAACTCAGTGCTAAGTCTACTCCCAACTAGAAATCTGTAAGACACAACATAACTGAAATACTGGATAGCTCAATGTTCTGTCATGCAAATTTGAGAATGCAACATTTTGGGACTATCAATGAAACACTCAAAATTGGAGCATGTATATCTGTTTAACTGGTCTAGCAAGTGTAATTCTTGAACTAAGAGAATCTACAAAACTAGGATTTTGAGTTTCATGCAAGGAACTACACAACAAATTCATGAAAACATGATAATCTGATTAAGAACGCTATAACAACTAAATCACAACCAATATCTAAGGTTTTAGAAACCCTAGGTCTAAACAAAGTATAGAGAATCAAGAATCTGATTGAATTCTAGGACCTAGTGGATGAAAGGAACCCACTAGTGAAATCCCACCTACCTGGTGATGTAATCTACAGAGAAATCCTTCAATTTCGGGGCTCGAACTGAAGAATATCTGTTGCATTCTTGGAAGGGCTTGGTCAACTCTTTCTCTTCTTTTGCTCTAAGTTTTGATGAATTTTGGTGAATGATTCGATTAGGGTAGGTTCTGATTGGAATATTAGGCTTAAACTAACCAAAACGACGTAGTTTAGGTATAAAACAACGTAGTTTAAATGTCCAACGTATAGGGAAAAGACCAAAATGACCCTGACTTAAAAGTTGTCGTAGCCATAGATGGCCCCTGACCGATGGACCATGAACTGGCCGACGGTCCGTTCTAGCAGGGCGTCTGGGACTAGGTTCTGAGGGTCACGATCCACAGACCATGGTCTGACCTACGGTCCGTAGGTTCGGTCGTGGGTCATGCCTTTTCTGAAATTTATGGGCGGAGTTAAGGTGACAAACCACGGACCCCACCTACGGTCCATGGTTCAACCTACGGTTCGTAGGTGGCTTCCGTCGGTGGCACCTGTAACTTCTGAAAATCTGCAATTTGGTGTTTCTCAAATCTGGGGTGTTACAGTATCATATCATATGCTATATGTGGATCCACTAGCTAGGTCATTTAAGGCAAACCTATGGGGGCACGTAGTTTGGAACTAGAGGTTGCTACTAGAGACTACCTATTTGAGCCTCCACCTCATAGTTCTCTCGGTGTTAAGTTAAATCCTAGCGGAATGGTCATAAACATACAAATATCACCATCCATATAAAAACACAATTAAGTTACCAATCCAAGGAAAAAACATTGTAGACTGGATAATATAATCTTGAATCAAATCTAAGTGAGAAAATCTTTCACTAAACCATGATTCCTTAAGTATGTGAGAAAACTTTTCACAATTCATTGATGCTTGTCTTAAAGTAACCTAGATCATCAAACCTTTCTTCTCATTAATCATGCATAAGTTAATGAAAACATCATTTATAACTTCATAGCTTCTTCACCAATTCATGTAAATTAGGGTTCATAGTAAAAATCATGATCAATGCATGGTTCACATGGAATTGATTGTAAAGCATGTAGTTGAGTCAAAACTATCATAATATGATAATAAAACAAACAATTGAATCCATACAAATAGAATCCATGAGGAATTCAATGAAAACCTAACCAATTGATTGGAATTGAATTGAGAATTGAAGAACTTTTGGGGACTCAATTGGTGAATGGAACCCATTGATGAACTCCCTATATACCTTGATCTTGAAGCCCTAAGCAATTATGAAGAAAGGAGACTTGAATTTGATGAATCCTAGCTTCTCTTCATTTATCTATAGAGAGGATTTTGGAGAAAATCTTGGAGAGGATTTGGGAATTTTGATTCAATGAGAGAGTTGGGGAGTTTTCAAAGGGTGAAGGGTAGTTATAAGGCATAGAATTTGGGGTAAAATTACGTAGTATAGGAATTAGAAGTACAAGAAAATACCCAAATACCTTTAAAATAACTGCCAAATTTATCATACGATTGAGACCAACGTTTCGTAGGATGAACCATAGAAATTTCTACGGACCGTACTGGTCAACTGTAGAATAAGTACTGGAGCTTTAAATTCAACCAACTTAGATGAGACCTTTCTATGGCCTGTTGAAATTCTTACAGTCTGTAGACCCTGTCTGTAGAACTCAACTTCCACTCCAAAATTTCATCATGTTTGAAAATTTTCTACAGAACCTTTCTATGATCCGTCGAAACTCCTACGGTTCCAAAAACTCAACTTTGTGTCCTACGATTCACTTCCTACGGTACGTAGGTTGGACTTTTGGAACCTTGTTTCAGTCAGATGTTTCTGCATTTTTCTTTCATTTTGACTTTTTAAATTCTGAGGTGTTACATTCTTGATCTAAAACAAATAATATAAACAACAATCAATCACTAATTACCTACAATTTACCCGGAGTATCAACAAATCCTAACCCCAAGTAAAAATATGATCATCTTCTCCAACTTAGGATTTTTAAACCATGGATTCATGTCAAAACCTTCCCCAAGGGCAATAACCTAGATTCTATGGCTTAAAAATCAATGCATAAGGTTGGGGAGTTAAATTCTTACCTTTATCGATGAATTATGTGAAAAAACAAGTGCAAATTGCTCAAAATTGCTCCTCCCAACTCCAAGAACACGAAGTGGAGAAAATTGCTATTTTGGGTTATTTCTGCAATAAATCCAATTTCCCTCTGCTATAGCGACCCTGCCCATCACTATGAACTATGTGATGATACAACGTCTTGCCTCACGCTACCAGGGCCGTCCTATACTTTGTCGGGGTATAGAACCTACTACTAAGTGGATCCACTAGTCTATGCTAAAAAGCATTAAGTAATCATCTAAAAAGTATGACCCTTTCTACCCATGTTGGCTAGATGGTTTATGGAGACTTGAGTTATCTGAACTTGACCCCATATCGGTGCTCAATACTACTCCTAAAAATGTAACTAGCTCATATGTTTAAAACATAACTCTTCTGTGGTTTGAGATTATTACTCAAAATATCTTTCTCTTAAAAGAGATGGTACTAAAACTGCTCATGAAAACTCTTTTGGAAATTGGTGTTTCCGCTCATCTTAAATGTGAAAACATTTACTCTTGGGAATACTTAGTTCCCATATAACATTATAAAGAAATGAACTTGGCTCTACTCTTTCTCAAACTGAATGCTTAAGTCTTTAAAACAAGTTTAAAACGATTGTAAAAAGACTTCTTAAAATAGGGTTCATGCCGAATTATGGATGTGAATGACTCGATTCAAGGTTTTCAATAACCATGCATAAAACTCAATACTTGGAACTCAACAACTCCAGAACTCAAGGAGTCAATGATACTACTCATCTCAAGAATGCTAGACTCGGAGGGTTCATGCGGGATTATGAGCATGAACTACTCAACTCAAGGACTCAATGATACTTCTCATCTCAAGACTGCTCGACTCATAGGGTTCATGCGGGATTATGGGCATGAACTACTCAACTCAAGGACTTTCATGGGTAACATGTAGTAGGGATATAATTTCAAAGGATTAGGAACTTAATACTCAAGACTTGGAACTTTGAAGATACTACTCCTCTCAAAGATGCTTAGTTTATGAAGTTCATGCAAAATTTATGGGCATGAACGACTCGACTCGAGGACTACATAACACTATGGGACTCATCTATATGACTCTTATCATTTTCATACTTACTTCCTCAAAACTTACCTCAAATCGATAGTTGATCTCAAAGGATTCACAATTAAATTCAAAGACTTTCTTGGACTGTACTCTTAACACTCTCTTGAATTTGAATTATGACTTCAAGAGTTATGGTTCATGATATGAAGGATCTTCTGATGATAATATAGGCTCATGAATACATTCTTCTTATTCTCATACTCACTTTCTTGAGTCTTGAAACAAGTTATTAGAAGTTGTAGAAGACTCCTCAGAAAGACTCAAAGGGACTTTCTCATAATGTTCGAAAGAACTCTCAAGACTTGACTCTTAACTCTACCTTGAATTTAAATTATGAATTCAAGGTTATGATTCATGTAATGAATGATTTATAGGTGTTTAGAAGTAGTTTAGAGTGTTTAGAATCAAAGGGGAGTAAAGGTACCATTCGAAAGAACTCAGACAGACGAAACGACAGAGATCGAGTGGGGGCAGGCGACCCTGGTGCACTGAGTGGCATGGGGCGCCAGCCTCTAAAATACAGAGCATTATTCTTGGCGTACTGATTGGCGTAGTGCGACAGCCACCCCTGGCGTATTGGTGGCGCATCGCCCCAGGCACCGCCCAGAAAACCCGATGACTTTTCTTTCTCATTTTCTGACCCTAACTTGCCTAAAATCGAATGGTTTCTTTCCCAATCACTTAGATTCGAATACCCAACCAAAGTACATAAGAATATACTAAAAAAACTCTTAAAATCCATACGATTATCTCAAGAACTTAGCGAAATCCCAACAAAACAAGATTTAGAATGAAACTTCAAGAACACTTATCAAGAACTCATCAAGAACTTAAATCCTCAAATTTCAAGAGTGAAATTACACTGAATAAATCATGATTGGCGCGTGGGTGAACGAAACCAATACTATGGAAGCTTACATACCTCTTAGGGATCAAACCCTTGGTGAAATCCGCAGCGAAACCTCAAGAACTTGATGAAACCTTGACTTTTCTCTTCTTGAACTATTTTCTAAAACCGTAGTGTGAATTATGATTTTTTAAACTAAACCAAATCAGTTTAGACCCCTATTTAATTACTAAAAATGAATTAAATCTCATAGAGTAAGGAAAAGACCAAAATACCCCTCTTAAATCCCGGTAACTTTCCTTAAATAGATAGCCTGACTTCAAACGACCATATCTCCCTCATACGAGTCGAAAATTAGCAAACTCTGTGGAGTTGAAAAGAGGACTCAGAGATATTTCATTTGATATCTTATGGTTGTCCTAACTCATCCTGTACTGAAAGTTATGATCGTTTGAAGTTCACCCAAAATTAAAAGAACTTGGGAATGACTTGAATGAATTCTCTTTAGTTCTTTTTGGAACTCAAGGTGCTACATCTAGTGACCTTAACACTTAAGAAAAAATTAAATTACTTGGTAAAAACTCACTCACTACGAAGGATGGTTCAAGTCTTAGGTCAAAATATTTCTGGGGTGTTACACATGAATTCATGATTTAATCTCAATGGCTAGCAACATAATGTTATGTCATGCATATTCTTATGTTAGAATTCTTGAATGAATCATGCTTATGATCTTTCACCCTAAAGTTCTTTCAGTAATCCTTTTTATTTAAAGATTGATGTTGATGATAGTAGTTGAGTGATGATAGAAGAAAAAGGTTGATGTTTCTTATGTTGGTAACAATACTGTGCTTGTTCCATCTAAGGTTATAAAAGTGGAAGAAGGATGAATGAAGTCTTACTATGAGTAATAGTTATATGAAAGCAATTTGTCGGTTCCTGGTAGTAATGCGTGAATTTTCAGTTGGGATGAGATTCCCTATAGAGGTGTAGAACCTGAATCTTGTGGTTTAGATTTATAAACGTCTCATGTTTAGAATCTTGTGACTTAGAGATTAGGCTTGAACACACTAAGAGTAGACAGTTTAACTTAGACCTTGGTAAGAGTAGTCATAAACCCTTGTAGGAGTTATGAGTTGCAGCTAATGAAGTACGATATTCACAAATGAGGGCATGGTTTAGAGGTGTTGCTAGGCTGGAAAGCTAGCAGTTGTATTTCTTAAGGCATAATAGTCCTATTCTTACTTCATGCCCAGATTTCTTTGATTCATGTTAGATTACTTTAGATAGAGCGTGACTATGTTCAAAACAATATCGTTCTTGACTTATGTGCTATAGACAGTTCCAAACTATTAGTATGAATCAGTTCCGCCTATGTTAGTAGGCAAGTTCACAAGTCATAAAGATAGTAAGAGTAACTCCTTTCGTTTCCATTCTCAGTCTAGCCAACATTCGAGGATGAATGATCCGAAGGGGAAGCTATTGTAACACCCCAAAAATTTCTAAGTTAAGACTCGAACCATTCTTCATTTATGAATAATATCGTACCGAGTGATTCTTAATTGTTCTTAGATGTTAATATCAATTCTTTAGTATGGGAATGATTTTGGATATGAATTAAGATCAGTAGAATCCCCTAGCACAAAGTTGAGTTGAAAGATTTCTTATCGATTGAGTTTCAATATGACATTTTACTTAGGTCAACTTCAAACAACCATATCTCTCAGTACAGAATGAATTAGGTGGCTCATGACTGTCAAATCAAAGGTCTTTGATTTCTTATTCCAACACCTCAAAGTTTGCCTCACTTTGAGCTGGGAGTAAAAAGTTATACCCATTTTAGTGAAGCACTGTCGGGCAGGTGAGGCTTCACGACCGGCTAGACGGCTCCTGAAGCCTTAAATGGTCCGTGAAACTGCCCGTTTTAGGCCCCTTGATAGTTTTAAAGTTGGGGTTGTTTTGGACTTTCCTCTATGTTGTTTTAGACCCTATTCTATGTCGTTTTTGAGTGTTTTAACTGAGTATATCATTCAACTAACTAGTTTCATCAATCAAAACATTCAAGTATTTATAAATTCTCTTATGACTCACCTACGGTTCCTCTTCTCCATCAAGAACTCTAAAACTTTCATGCCAAAAATTCAAGATACTAAGAGAAGCCTTCCACCCAAGGTTTTTCGAAGTTCTTCCACTCTAAGAACTTCATAAAATAGTTTCTTTTATCAAGAGCAAGCAGCAAGATTTATCAAGAGCAAGCACCAAGATTTATCAAGAGAAAGCATCAAGATTCCAAGATTAAAAGTTTCCTCCAAAAAGCTAATGTTCCCCCTCAAGCTCAAGATAAATCAAGTATCCACCAAGGTTTCCATTCTAATATCTTCATAATCAGGTATGTATTGTTATTCATAGTGTTGGACTAGTTTATCCTCACACCCTACATCTCAATTCAGTTAGAAGTCATTACATCTAAAAGATATATTCATACTTCTTGGTATTTAAAATTCAGTTCTTTAACGATTGAGGTTTTGATTCCTATTTCTGCATGTAAATCTTATATTGTTGTTTATGCTTAGTATCACATGAACCCTATTGATTTAGTTAAGTTATATTGTCAAAGAAAATTGCATGAAAGTTCCTCATATACTTCTATGAGATTCCTACAGTATGAGATTGCGATATTTTATGCATTGAAAATTTTGAATTATTGTTCATGCTTGTAGTTCCACATGAACCCTATATATTTATTGAGTTTTTCTAAAGGTATTTTGAGTCAGTAGTTTTGCTTATATTGATTTTATAAACTAAAGTGAGTTTAAGAGAAAGGTTTAAAAGCACTATTTTGAAAAAAGAGAGTTTAAGGAAATTTAAAGGGTTTCGAATGCATCATGTTTATATTGAACAGGAGAGCACTATTAATGTTTGCAACCATCATTATTTTTCTCCTAAATTCCTCCAACATGGTTATTATAGATTTGTGTCTACATGATATGATCGATGAGCTTAAGGTCTCACATGCGTCATTTCAACTACATCACACTTGGAATGCTCTAACTCATGGCACTTTCGGATAGTGCAATAAATCAGCACAAATATTCTTATCAATTCTTCTTATTTTATCAAGCTCCTATTTGAACTTCACTTCAAAACATGCCTTGAAACATCTCCATAATTGTTTTCTCCTTTCCTTTCCCTTCTAGTTTTGATTCCAATTAGACTGGATGTGTCAATCACACCTTCTAACTTCAGCATTTAGTAGAAGTTCATCAACAGATACAAGTAAACCCTACAAAGAAAAAAAGATATAATTCAATACTTAAGAGAAAATTTAACAACTTTAACAAATGTAATAGATAATTACCTTCTGCATATCTTCCATCCCAGTAAGACCCTGTCCAGTACCTGACTGCAGGTCCTCTTTCAAGTAGTTGATAAGGAAACTCCAATTATGTTTAGTCTCATTGTATATAATTGCCCAGGCTATAGGAAACATCTAACTGTCTCCACTCTTGCCAACTTCTACCAGAAGTTCACCCTTGTAAGGACCCTTTAAAAAACATCCATCAAATACTATTATTTTTTTACATCCTTCCTTTCACCCTTCTTCAATGCATTCAAACACATAGAAGTACACAAATAATTTTTTCCTGATTCAGATTCTCTATCAATCCTTACGAAATAGAATTACCAGAATTGGTCTGTTTTATAACCTCAGCATAATCGCATCGTCTTGAAAAATTTCATATTCCAGTCACCCATGGACTCTCGAAGAATCATCAACTTTTCTTTGTAACATATTGTTCTACCCACATACAATCCTAACTTCTCCCTGCACCATTCTTGTATTTCCCTAATCTTCAATGACGGTTGTTTAGTTATTTCATCCTTGAATTTATTTTCTAGGAACTTGGTTGTACATATTTTTTCTTATTTTATGGAGAACACTTATGTACATGGTAGTAGTTATTAACCATGAAGTCACCAGAATCTCTATCAATTGCACCATAGCATAACAGTAACGACCTGATCGGGTCATTATAGGAAGTTCAATAGAGAAAGAATTTGGACTAGAAAACTTTCTGGGTAATGACTTGAATTTTTTTGGCTAGGCCATCCTTAGACGGAATTTGGTCTAGGTGAGGTCTAGGGCCATCCAGGAATGGGTGGGGTGTGTTGTGGATGTTTGGTTGATGTTTTCTTGTACCCAAGGCATTAAGGAGTCCATAGGAATTTTTCCAAATCAAATTACCAAGTCAACAAGAGTAACTCTATGGGATAAGAAAACGGGACACTTTCTATAGACCCTCTTAGCCACAATAGAGTCACCAACAGGAGTAGAGATAGAAAAAGGTTCTAACAACACATCGGGAAGCACATCAAATCTCATTGCCACATAAGGCATCACAAAAGTCAAAGTAGCACCGGGATCAAGTAAAGCATATACATCAAGTTGAAAAACTTTCAACATACCGATAACCATATCTGGCGAACTCTCTTGTTCTCCTAGAGTCTGAAGAGAATAAAAGTGGTTTTTCTTAGGAGCATTGGGACCCGAACCACTAGGAGTAGCTTGCTTGCCTTCTCTCCCTTTGGCCGAAAGTATGGGGCAATCCCTCATTTTGTGACCAATTTTTCCACAACCATAACAACCATTTGTGCCGGCTAGGCACTTACCATCGTGTTTCCTTACACACTTAGTACAAGTAGACCTAGACAATGAAGACCCACTACCATTACCTCCTTGAGGATTAGGGTTAGACACCCTATCTTGGTTGAACTTTGGAGGAGAATTAGAAGAATATCGTCCGAAAAACTTTTGTCGGAATCTAGGACGACCTTGTCCATCTGACCTAGCATGACAGAAACTTCCATCACCGGTCTTAGCCCTCTTTACCTCTACAGACTTTTACTTAAGTTTTTCCTCCTCAATTTGTTGTGCATGCACCATGAGACGAGAGATGTCCATGTCATGACTGAGCATGGCGGTTCGGCACTCTTTGACTACCATTTCGGACACACCCAAAATAAACTTACTCATTGTAGCCCTTGAATCCACAACCATTGTTGGAGCATAGTTCGACAATTGAGTGAAGTTAAGAGCATACTCCCTCACACTCATATTCCCTTGCCGGAGATTAATGAACTCAAGCACTATCCTATCAAGAAAAGCGGCTTTGAATTTCTCCTAATCAAGAGGACCCGCATCTTCCGGTCTCCCTTCCTTCCATTGACTATACCATATTTGAGCCACTCACTTTAGTTGATAAGCGGCCAACTCCGCTTTTTCTACCGGCGTAACTCCCATGATCATCAAAACCTTACAGACCTCATCAATAAACTCTTGAGGATCTTCCTCAACCTTGGAACCATGATACTCCGGAGGATTCATCCTTGTGAAGTCCCTCACTCTTGAAGCCGTCATACCCACATTTGGGTTCACGGAAACCGCAACCTCCCTATTTGCTTGGGCCATCACCGTTAGAGCCGACACTTGGAAAGCGACCCTAAACTCCGCATTAGATACTTGTTTGGCCAAAGGATCGACTAGAACTTGAGGAGCTTGGGGATGAGCTTCTTTTTCCTCATTCTCGCTCACATTCCTTCTAGCATAAGCTCTTCGGGTAGACATATCCTAAAGAACATAGGATAAGGATTAGGAGAGAGACTTTATAGAGTTAAACTCTGACGCACGACTTAAGAGTAATGAAAGAAGTGGAGTTTCCTACTCATCTTGTAGCCTCTCATTCATAAATGTGGCACGCTTCACACTCATGAACGAGACTCTACTAGATGTGTTTTATGACACATCCCAGGACCATTCTAAACCTTGTGCTTTGATTACCAAGTTTGTCACAACCCCGGGATACCCCCTAGATGTAACATGGCGTATAGAACCCCGAAGGACTCCATACAAGCCACTTAGCTCTCATAACATAAGAAATAGAAAAATAAGAGTAAAATAGTCCAAGTCTAAATCATGTTATAAAACGAAAAGCGGAAGTCTAAACTCTTGTCTCATCATAGCCATCTAATACAATAGAATCAAATTGGGCCTAGCCCATACATCATGTTCAAAAGGGAAATACATGAAAGAAGCTAAAACAACCAAGTCCGTCCTCGAAGCATAAGGACTTACCACAGCTCAGGAATCAATCAAATCACCAACTAGCCACGAGACTCGAAAACCTGTCTGTCGGACCCTACATTTGGTAAAAATATAGGCAAGAGTATGTGTTAGTACAAAACAATGTATCAAGTATGATAGCCATGCATAAAACATTTAAAACATGCTAAAAGGGACATTTTATTTAATGACATGCAATTGACCAAGCTAAATACTATATAAAAGCTTTATAAAACATAAGTCATAAATCATGGTCAAATGCAAGCTAACTTCATCTTTAAAACCTTTGAACTCATGTGAGATACTTCTTGAAATAACCTTAGTTCATTATTACTTGTGGGGAAATTAGCCTTAACCGACATGAGACCATGTGAGCTATAACATGATCACCCGGTATTTCCCACACCGAAAAGGATTGTTCTACTTGCCTAAGGTAGAACCATGAACCTGTAGCTTCAATGGATCCACTAGCTAATCAACCTATGGGGGGCACATAGTTTATGGGATAAGGAGATTGCTACTAGAAACCCGGCCTCTACTACGGGGGAGCTTCCATCTTATCAGATTGCTTTGAAAACCCGACCTCTACTACGGGAGAGCTTCCATCTCACTTTAAATATCTACTCGGTGCTAAGCATAAATTCCCACGAAATAATTATTTATTAATTTGGCTTCATTACTCATGAAAAGGTGTCTTTGGACAACCATTCCAAGCTAGTTCATTAGGATAGCTCTTACTCTTGATTCATTTAGGTGAGAAATCCTTTCAACCTAAGAATTTTTTCTATGTGAGAAAACATTTCACATCATGCTAGGTGTGTTTATGAGAATGACATTTCAACAACACAACAACAACATCATCATTGATACTTTACTCTCAAAGCATCCTTAAAATAATTGCATAGATTTCATAAACAATGCATAAGTCCATAGTTTACCTCTTGAGGTCAAAACCCACTTTCAATCATAAACTCTTAGAAAACATGGGTTAGATATGGATTTCATCACAAATACATGTAAAGCTTGCAATACATGCTTAATTTCATAAAACACTTACTTAATACTCAAAATCCCTCATCATATGATTCACAACTGGAAAATATAGGGATTGCATGGGTTCATGGGCGAATTCATCATAAAAGAATTGCAATTCATCAATTCCTTCATAATAGATCATAATTCAATCATTTAAATCAATAATTAAAGGAACCCATGCTAATTGAAGAAAACCCTAACTTAATTAGAGAATTCTACCATTTGAAATAGAGAAATTTGGGAACTCCATGGATGAAAGGAATACATGGATGAAAACTATCATACCTTGACTCCAAATGCTAGCCTTCAATGGAGGAATTGGAACCTTAGCTTTAAACCCAAGATGAATCCTACTTCTTCTTCTTCAAGTTCTAGAAAGACAATATTTGAGAGCTCTTCTTTTGGGAATTTGGAAGAATAAAGTGAATGGGGTGAATTTGGGGTTAAAAGGGTTTATATAGGGGTCCTAAACGTAGCCTAAACGACATAGTATAGAAACTAATTAATTAGGAAAAGACCCAACTGCCCCTAAAAATAACTGACAGTGGTGACCCACGAGACCCCACCAACGGACCGTGGATGGACCAACGGTCCGGTCCGTCTTGCCCTGGACCCACCTACGGTCCGTAGGTCCAGTCGTGGTCCTTGGCCTAGACAAATTTTTGGTGGCCCTTCCATGGACCTACCTACGGTCCGTGGTTCAACCTATGGGCTGTGGTTGGTCACCATGGATTGCACCTGGTGCTGCTGAAATTTAGGCTTCCCTCTATTGTGTCCGGGGTGTTACAGAAACCCCATGCAACCTGACTATCTCATTGATGTAGAGTTTGGCGTAGTCTTCCACTGAATTTGTAGTCTTGACAGCCAAGAAGTAAGCTGACTTAGTGACTCTGTCTACTATCACCCAAATGAGTCATATTGTCTGCGAGTACGAGGTAAACCCGTAATGAAGTCCATATTTATCACTTCCCACTTTCATGTAGGAATGTTAATCTCTTGAGTCATACCTCCTGGTTTCTGATGTTCTACCTTGACCTGTTGACAATTAGGATACTTAGCCACAAAATCTGATATGTCCCTCTTCATGTCGTTCCACCAAAAGACTTCTCGTAGATCACGGTACATCTTAGTGGCACCTAGATTAATGGAATACCTGGAGTTATGAGCTTCTATAAGGATCTGCTGCCTCAACTCAGCCACATTAGGAACACATAAGCGACCCTGGTATGGAAGAACACCATCTCTTCTTTGGGAGAAAACCTCAAGTTTCTGCTGATGAACTGCACCTTTCAAATGAAGTAATATAGGATCACTATCTTGTTTTTCCTTAACCTCTGCTACCAATGAAGATTCTGACCCATTGTGAACTATCACACCACCATCGTAAGGCAAACTCCTAAGCGAGCAAGCCGGTGAACATATTTGGCAAACACTTTCTTTTCTTCCTCAACATGTACTACACTACCCATAGACAGTCTGCTGAGAGCATCAAATACTACATTGGCCTTACCAGGATGGTAAAACACATTCATCTCATAGTCCTTGAGGAATTCAAGCCATCTCCTCTGACGAAGATTCAACTCTTTCTTGGTGAACACATATTGGAGGCTCTTATGATCTGTGAACACATCAACATGAACACCATACAAGTAATGTCTCCAAATATTTAGGGAAAATACTACGGCTGCAAGCTCGAGGTCATGAGTCGGGTAGTTCTTCTCATGGACCTTAAGCTATCAAGAAGCTATGACCTTACCTCGCTGCATCAACACACAACCTAGGCCGACCCTAGAGGCATTACAATAAATCACATAATCGTCTAAACCATCTGGTAGAGTCAAGACGGGAGCTATAGTAAACCTAGTCTTCAGTTCTGAGAAGCTTTTATCACACTCATCTGACCACTGAAACTTGACCTTCTTCTGAGTCAACTTGGTAATGGGGAAGCTATGGATGAAAATTCTTCAACAAATCTTCTATAATAACCAGCCAAACCCAAGAAACCTCTGATATCTGTTGGAGAGGTGGGTCTGGGCCAGTGCTGTACTGCCTCAATTCTCTGAGAATCCACTTGGATCCCTTCACTGGATACCACATGACCAAGGAAAGCAATGGACTGTAACCAGAATTCACATTTGCTGAACTTAGCGAATAGCTGGTGATCTTTGAGAGTTTGCAGAACAACACTCAGATAAGTCATATGCTCTTCCTCACTCCAAGAATAAATTAGGATACCATCAATAAAGACGATGACGAACAAGTCCAAATACTGTTTGAACACTCTGTTCATTAAATCCATGAAAGCTGCAGGAGAATTTGTTAGTCCAAAAGACATAACTACAAATTCATAGTGACCATACCGAGTCCTGAAGGCTGTCTTTGGGATGTCACTATCTCTGACTCTGAGTTGATGATAGCCAGATCTGAGGTCTATCTTAAAAAACCAACTAGCACCCTAAAGTTGGTCAAACAAGTCATCAATCATGGGGATGGGATACTTATTCTTAATGGTGACTTTGTTCCACTGACGATAGTCAATGCACATTCTGAGAAAACCATCTTTCTTTTTCACGAACAACACTGGAGCACCCCATGGAGAAATACTAGGTCTGATGAAGCCCTTATCTAGAAGGTCTTTCAACTACTCATTCAATTCCTTAAGCTCAGCTGAAGCCATTCTGTAAGGAGGAATCGAAATAGTCTGGGTATCTTGAAGTAGATCTATTTCAAAGTCGGTTTCCCTTTCAGAAGGAAATCTGGGAAGATCTTCTAGGAACACTTCTGGAGTTTGAATCCTTAAACCGAACAAGATGATAGATATACCCTTTGGAAATCATCTTCCTAGCCTTGAGGTAGGACATAAATCGACCTACAGGAACTGAACTACTACCCTTCCATTCTAAGACTGGATCGTTTGGAAACTGAAACCGAACGATCCTAGTTCTACAATCGAGTGTGGCATAACAGGAATGTAACCAATCCATGCCTAGAATGATATCAAAATCTACCATTTCTAACTCTACAAGATCTACTGAGGTGACTTTCTGAGAGACTGTGACAGGGCAATTTATGTATACCCATCTAGCTATAATTGGGTCAGCAACTTGAGTAGAGACTGAGAAGGTTTCTGAAAGAGTTTCTGGACTGACACCGAAGTTTACTGCTATATAGGGAGTTACAAAAGACAGTGTAGCCCCTGGATCTAACAATGCATAAACATATAAATGAAAGACTCATAACATACCAGTGACTACATCAGGAGAATCTTCCTGGTCCTAGCGAGCCTAGAGAGCATACAACCTGTTGTAGCGCTGACCGCAACCTGTACCGGATGAAGCATCCTGCTGAGTTGGGCGACCTACTGGTGCTGTAGACTGAGCCCTAGTGTTGTTACCTCCTTGCCCCTTCCTGGAAAAAGGGCAATCCTTCAACCTATGGCCAGACTGACCACACCCAAAACACCCTTCCCTACTTGCAAGACACTTGCCCGAATGGTTCTTACCACACTTTACACAAGTTGGGAAAGTCTTGTTACCTGAAGTACTCCCCTGATACTTAGAGCCTAATGCCCTACCCTTCTGATCCTGTCGATACCTGGGGGATGGAGAACTAGTTGATGAAGGTGCTGGGGTTGTAGTCTTTTGCTGAAAGTGTGAGAGATTCCCACTGCCTGAATTTTGCTGTGAGTATTCATAATTTCCTGTTCTGGCCTTTTTGTTATCCTTAGCCATTTTCCTAAGTTTATCTCCCTCAACCTACTGAGCATGAGTCACGAGTCTGGAGATATCCATATCCCTTATAAGCATAGCATTGCTGCACTCGGTCTTCACCAGATCAGATACCCTAAACAAGAACTTACTCATATGTGCCCTTGGATCGGCAACCATGTGTGGAGCATACCTGGAGAGATGAGTGAACTTCAACCCATATTCTTGGACTGACATTGAACCCTGCTTCAAGTTCATAAAATCCTGAGCTTTGGCCTCCTTCAATTCTCTCGGGAACAACCTGTCCAGAAAATCTCCAATAAAACAATCCCATGTCACAAGAGCTACATTCTCACCCCTGTTTTCCTTCCACTGTGCGAACCAAATATGAGCTACGTCCTTGAGTTGATAGGATGCTAACTCAACACTCTCAGTTCTAGTCACCTGCATTACTCCAAGAATCTTCTTAACCTCATCAATGAAGTTATGTGGGTCCTCACCAATCTTCGACCCTAGAAACTCAGGCAGATTTATTCGAAACATAATCACACCCCCAAGAACGAGGGTTTTAGCTACACATAGTAAAGAGCAAGAAATAGTTACCAACTAAGTATTCCATTAGCTTGGGTAACAATCTACAAGTTTTCTAAGTGCCTGAATTGACTTCCAAAACAATTAAACCCTAAAAATCTACTCAAAAACTTAAAGAATAGTGTTAGGGATCAAAAACCCAATGTAGGAACTCTGAAAAACTTAAAACTATCTCCCAAAAACTTCAGAACTCCGGAATTCTCTTTTAGATCGGATTTATACTCTTCCCGATTTTCATTTCCGGAGAAATTCGGAAAAATGAGTCGGGCATCACCGACCAGGTCGGTGATGCACCGAAATTTCCTTCCATCGCTTTCTTGGCCTGACTTTTCACACTCTCTTTGCTGTAACTTTAGGCGATCGAGGTCGGGCTCGCCGACCTGTTCGGCGCTGCGCCAAATGCTCCTTTTTCTCGCCTTTTGACTTGCCTTTTTACCAATCACTCTGTAACTTTAGGCGATCAGCACTTCCTTCACCGATCTAGTCGGCGATCAGCACTTCCTTCACCGATCTAGTCGGCGGTTCACCGATTCACCCTTTAAATCGCCGAGTTGTCTTTCTCCAAGGGCTGTCCTGCTGGAACTTTTGTCAAGCTGAAGAGCCACTCGGCGAGTCGCCGAGTGGCTTTGGCGATCATCAATCTTTCTTTCCTTTCAGTTTTTTTCAGCTTTCTCGCTCCTTTTTGCCCGGTAATGTCCTTGCCTTTCTCTTTTGCCTTCATTGCTGCAAATTAGCATTTATACATCAGTTTAGAGCATAAAATAGGCATTGAGGATACTAAAACTCTAGATATTAAGCCCTAAATGAGTCGAAATCTCCTACTCATCATTGGGGCTTTATGGTTTTGTTTTGTTGTCGTCTTCGTCTTATGCTTGTTGCAACACTTTTTTTTAAGTTTATGTTCTTAGTACATTTTGTGATTTCAGTATTTGTGTTTATTGTACTTTCTTTTTGTGTCAAATGTAATAAGTCGTGTTATTTCCTTTTTTTGGGGTAAAAAAGTAATGTATGAGCACTTGCTTATTTTAGCTAGTTGACTAAAACTTGAATTAGATTTAGTTTGACAATATATCATTATTCGTACCAGGGACTAATATTTGCATAGCTAGCTTCTGAAAAAGATGCAAGAGACAATTTTAATTTTATCCTTTTTGTTTTAAATACATTGCAACAGTTGTACACACAAATATGATAACAGATGGATCAGATTCTCATATAAAATGCTGATGTTGCCAAATTATTGGTAAAGAGTGCAAAAAACATTCGCTATATGCTACATCCTTTCATGTTTCTAATTTTAATGACATTTGATTTAATTATATAAAATTTTATGACGATAACAGAAAGAGAATAGAGATTTCAATGAGTGAGATTTTGGGGTCTCGAAAGAATAAAGCAAAAAAATAATAATCAAGCAACAATTGATTAGACATCCATGGATAAAACACTATTTCGATGCGGGCAAGAGGGGTACTAAATCGAAACAAATCCTGAATACTAGATATGACCTAATAATAATAGGGTCACCAAATTAGACATGCAAGAATATAAGCTCTTCCCTAGCTCGCAACAAATTACTATAGAGTGATTTTGAGTAAGCACTTATTTATTCCTTTTAATGCTTTGATTCTCTAACAAGCTTGCAGAGTACTTTTTGAATCATGACATGGTACTTTGATGCCTAAAGGGCCACCAAAGAAACTTAAGATATTTTGAAATGAATCTTGTTGTGCCAAACCTAGTTGATGAAGCTCATTTTTGGATAATTAGTTTTAATAATCTGTAGTACTCAAAATTATCATTCCATTTTGCATAATTATTCAATTCAGGATTACCAAGAATATTGTTGATTATTCTCTTAACCATATCATCTGGGATAAGAGTGTTGAATAAGCTTCCTCTGTTTCCAATTATATATCACAATTTATGAACTTATCTTTGATCTCTTTGGATTTAGGATCTGATGGCGAATATTTTGCAAGAGCACCATTGCCCATCCAATTGTCCCACCAGAAGTTGCAATTCTAAACTATGTTACTAACCGCCTTGTGCTTGATGTCCATCTCTATATAAATTTCATGAAAAACACAATGGATTTTGTTTTGTCTCCATAGAGGATTACAATGGCATCCCGCATCTTCACAAGTAAGATGATTTATTTAATGATCATATTGCCTCTAGTATTATCAAATTTAATATCTCGAGCGATTTCTTGAATTAAGAGAAAAATCTAAGTTATATATATCTTCCTTTTACAAATAATAAGTTTACCTTTGTTTGACATTAAATTGGAAGATTAATTTGACCATAGTCATTTCAAATTATTGATTTTAATTTGTCACAATCCAAAAACCAACATGATGACACTTGTCTATTCCCACCTAGAAAAGTCAGCCTCAATTCAATGAAAACGAAAGAAATGTGGAATATAAAGAAAAAACAAGATAAAGTGGAAAAAACTTATTCTTTCTATTAAAACACCCAAAATCTGGTTGTCACGTGTACAAGCCACTAAATACATAAAATGTGAAATTTAAGAAATAAGTAAAAGTCTTAGTCTATGTTTCTCAAATAGAAAAAAGTATAAAGAAAAGGAAAAAGAGGGCCTGCCAGAGTGACAAGCAGCTACCTCTCCAAATCCTTGATAAGCCTCAAAATCAGAAGAATGAGAAAGAGACCAAACGGGTCCGGAATCGGAACCTACACAAGTGTAGAATCAAGAGGTGAGTAAAAATAACACGGTACCCAACAAGCAACCTAATAAACAAGGAATCTAGCTAGAAATTGAATACCCCTTACACTCCAACCAAACCTCCTCAAACTACAATTTGCATAGAAATCAGCCAACCTAACAGTTCTACAATACACGGCTCACAAGGCCCAATATCCACAGTCCATTAGTCACAAGTCAACAATCAAACAAATCAAGTAAGTTAATTCAGTGTCAAGTAGATCAGTCACACGCAACAAGTACATCAATCACAATTAACAAGCAAGTCCCACATAAGCATCAAATTCATCAAGTCACAATAATCAGTCTCTAGCCGAAACCATTGCCCATCGGCTGTATATCATATAAATCACCAAATTGTTAAAGCATAAGGTCAACGGATAAAGTAAAACTGTACATACTCGCTAACAAGGCATTTTTTAACTTTAGTGTGAAATTCAAGCAATGGTCTTAAGAGAATTGGGAAATGTTCCTCCACCAAGAAAAAGAAATATCACGGAGCAGTAACGAATGATCACATAATGATGGAAAGAAAGTCAAAGAATATTTACTACAGTCCGACAAAGAATTAAATCATTTCAATGGAAGCATAGAAAATAAAAAGGAAAGAAAATATTTTTGCGACAAAACTATTCATAGTGATAGAAGTAGATTCACTAATTACAGTGAACCATACATTACTCAGTGTAATCACCCAAAAATGAGAAACAATAATTCAACAAGAATGAAAAATCTATTAGAAACAATATGACACTAATCAACATCGTAGAAGAGAAGAAATAGAAGCACTATGTCAGTTTTGATACGAAAAATAACCACCACCAAAGGAGAGTAATACAAAGCCTTACTCAGTCACTAGGTGTGTGAGCCCTTTATAGGTAACATTTTGGGTCTTATTCACAATATCCATTACAACCTACAATTAAAATGAGAAACAAAGTAATAGTTTTTTTTTTCTTTCCAAAAGACCCATTGGGTCTTAAATTTTTATTAAAAATGGAGGTACATGTGGGCAACCAAATGAGCCCACTTCAGAGCCTTTACAGATAAGAAATAGGAAAGTGAAAAAAATAGCAAAAGGAATGTGGGAAAATGGATTTTTAGATCTTCTTCAACTCCTGCTGCTGCCTAACATCGGTACTCCTTCTGATCTTCTACAACTCTCAGCTGCCATTTTAATTCAGTGTCAAGGAATAGGTATCCTTCTGATCTTGATTATTTGATGTTTTGACTTTGTGATTAGATCTGATCTTTTCTAGTAGATTTATGGATTAATCTCTCCTTTTAAATCATCTTGTGTCTTCTCATCCTAAAATCATTTAATTGTTACTCAAATCTAATTATAAGTGGGTTGAATCCAACCAAGGGATTAATACCAAAACCTATTCTTAAATTCAGGTAAATTTCACTGAGTTTTGTGAATGATGCAGTGAAGAACTTGTGAATGATTTTGTTGACTTCATCTTTGATCCTCTACTTAGGCTGCATAACCAGGTATGTCTACTCAGTAGCATTAGATCTGATATGATTGTTATTGGACTGAGATTTCATATCTAACCCATTAATGGACTTGCAAAGCCTATAAAATTTGTACATCAGCTGGTGTAAGTTAAGCTTAGATAAACACTTGAATGTCATTACCTTGTTAGTCCTGGTTTTATACCATTTGATACACCTCAAAGCTCTCACCAGGTGCATGGTATATTGACCAAATGAAGTTACTTCAGACTCTAGTGGCACTGACATATAGTATTAATTTAACTAACTTAAAATTCACCTTGAATCTTGTGTAATAAACTCACAGTTTTTAGGAACTTATAACATTTGACTGTCTAATTCTCATATCTGGGCAATTCTGCTTGTCCATGTTAATTATTTTTCTGCCTGCAACTGGAACCTCCTAAAAATGTGTAAATTCATAGTTACCTGCAAAACAAAAAATCAGGTTAGCAAAAAAATCAGGAAGAGTATTTCCATCCCTTAAGGAGTGTTGTTCTCTTACTGACAACATATCCTTGAGCCTATGAATAGAGTTGACTTCCAAAGCCACACTCCATGGTATCTCCCAAACACCATTTAGCATATGCACTAATGCCAAAGAATCAGATTCTACAATAATATTTGTATAGCCCTTCTCCCAGCAATATTGAAAAGCTTCTCTGATAGCCACAACCTTAGAACCTAGATTAGTAGTGTCTGGTAACTTTAATCCTCTTGCACCAATTAGGTTTCCATTGCTGTCTCTAAGGCAAAATGTTGCAGCAGTAAGACCTGGATTTCCTTTTGAAGCTCCCTCAGTGTTAACCTTCCACCAACCTTCAATAGGAGGATTCCACCTTACCCATCTAGATGTAAAAGAGGGCCTGTAACCATCTAGTAGTGCCACCATATGAGGCCAAGTATCTGGGACATCCCTGTAACCAAATCTACAAGACATGAACTTTTGTATCATGCTATTATTATCCCAGATAACCTTGTTGACTGAATAAGTAATAGATTGGGAGCTAGATAGATTATTTAAGTTCTAGATGCAGATGGGAGATATAAAAGTAGTGAAAAAAGAAATTAATGATCCCTAACTTGTCCATAGAAAGAAAAATAAGATATCAATATTCCATGACCATAGGCAGCACCAAAATATCAATGCACAAGAAGAGAAGATAGATGATACCTCATAAAACACAAGGAATATGATGATTGAGGCAAAGATAAAATGTAAATAGCAAAAGGGAGCAAAAAGAAGATAAGAGAAAATTGGAACATAGATTTTTGGAAAAAAATATAATCAATAAATTCACGGGAAAGCTATCAAGAACTAGAAGAAATCTCAAGATACATAACGAGTACAAAACTTACTATGTATGACATAAGATCTTTTGATAACTGCTAATATATGAAAAACACCTATGTTATGTATATATTTCTTTACATATTTTTTTGTTCTCATTTGTTACTTAACTTACCGGTTATCAACCTCATCCTAGTCCCCCACCTCTCAAGCAGGTCTTTCCCTTTCCTGGAAATTAAATTAGTGAAAGGTAAGGATAATACAATGCGTGGTGAATGGTGAAAATATCATACACACTTCAATGTGGAGTAATGGGTTGTATTCCCTCAATTCACTTTTACTTGTCCATGATACTAAAACTACATTTTCACTTTTACTTGAAACTTTTTGCATTTCAACGGAAGAACCTTTTTTTTTTATGTTTTACCCTCAACATTAATCACTTATTCCCCAAATTATCTAAGACACAAGACTAATTAATATCATCTTAATCGTTGTTTTTTAAGAGGCATGCAAAGTTCAAAGTGGACAAGTAAAAGTGAACAGAGGGAGTATTTATCTTTCTCCAACATCCAAACTCCTCAATGAAGCTTAACATCATATTCTTAAGCATCCAACTTATCCTTTAGGTAACCAACTGCCTGTCTCTAATAGCTCAACAGAACAAAGGGTATCCTAATTTAATAAATAATCCATTGTAAACATGAACTCAAAAATCAATCTCTAAGCAGAAAATTCCCAAGAACATAGAAATAAAACTAGATTAAGAAAGGGGGCCAAACCTGAGCACCAGTCTTGGTTGCAGCTTCAACCACTTGGATTAGCTCACTGGAGGGGATACTTCTGATTGAATTAGCAGCCATCTTTGAGTACTCTCTCTTGATATCCACATTCAATAAAGCAGCCTTGGTGCATAATCCTCCACTGGTGGACAAACTTTTACAAAACCCATGTTGAAAAAGTTGTAAATTTTTGCTACAACTCTGGTGAAATGCAGGAAGATGAATTCTAAGTAATTGACAATTTCTCAAAGAAGACAATTTTCCCATTTTCACACACACCGGTAGTGTTTTATTTCTTATCAGAGTTTTCTTGGATATTTGGTCTAATTTCAAGAATATGAACTTCCATAATATTTACTTTGGTCCCTTTATCATGAAAATTGACACGTAACATCTTTGTTTTTGATATTATAATTGTGAGATAATCAATCAAATGGTCGTGGGCATCAATCATAATTTAGGTAAATTAGAATTTGAATTTTTGAAAAAAAAATGTGTCCTATTTGGGACTTCAAATATCCAAAAATATGGAATTTGTATATATTATAGGCATAATAATACATAAAGGCACGGGTTTCTCTCGCTTTTGGCATAGCGGACACCAAGTGGGAGGCTTGCATGAAGGACTAAGTATGTCTTTTAGCTTGGCCTCATTTCACATTTATGCTCTTCAACTTTGAAGGTGAACAAGTAGACACTTAAACTTATACAAAGTTGAACAAATAGACACACACATCCTACGTGGCATCCTACATGATAAATTATGTCCTACGTGGTGTCCTATGTCACATAGGACTCATGTCTCTGTTTGTTCAACGTTATACAAGTTTAACAAGTATACACATGAGTCCTACATGGCATAATACACGTAGGACACCATGTAGGACTCAAATTGCCATGTAGGATGTCATGTAAGATGTATGTATTTATTTGTTCAATTTTATACAAGTTTAAGTGTCTACTTGTGCACACCCAAAGTTGGAGGACATAAATGTGAGTAGAGGTCAAGATAAAGAACACACCTTGAAAATAATGCCCTTTATCATGTTGGTAACTGCAGTAGGAGATTTAAATTCTCTAAATAAAACAATAAGGAAAGGTGAAAACATTCTATCATATACCTTATCATGTTTCGAAACCAAATTATGTCCTTAATTCTTACTTTTGATATATTGGACAATCTCCCGAGCTTGCTAGGCTTTTTCTGTAATAAATCTACCCTTCAAGACACCACTTCGATTCTTAGAGAACATAAGAGGTAGCATAGGGTTGAGCCTCTCAGAAAGAGCTTATTAATAATCTTGCTGAAAAAATTACTCAGATGGATGCAACTAAAATCTATGAAGTTAGTTGAACATTCCACTATTATAATAAAAATAAATAAGCTAGGAGAAAATATTTTAGTTAGTTTTCCTTTAAGAAAGAAAAACCGGTTCCATAGAATTTGCTTATCCAGGAGGTTGACTTGTTTGCCGCCATCTTGATCCAAGGATTTCATATTGAATCCAGTTAAATCTAAATATTAAATTGATCCCTAACCTTATTAATTCAATAAATTCATCAATCGGGAGCATTAGCATTGCAGATAAGGAGGAGCATGATTTAAAGATTAAGGTTTTGCTCTTAGTTAACTTCAATTTGTTGTTTTGTTTTGCTGTCGCCTTATGTTCATTACAAAATTTGTCTTTTGCTTAAGTTTATGTTTTAAGTCCATTTTATATCTTTTCAATGGTCTAATAAGGAAATAAATCCAACTTCAATGGAAGAAGAGAAAATAAAAAAATTTAAAAATATTGTTCTTTGTTAAAAAATTAGACATAGGGATAATGATAAATGTAGATTCACTAATTACTATGAATCATAAAGGTCGGATCAGACTCGGTGTTATCACCAAAAATTAATAAATAATGTAAGTAATAGATTAGGAAGATCTCTTACTTGTCCATAGAAAAGAAGTATAAAATTGACATTCAATGATCATAGATAGCCAGAGGTATAATCACAATGTACAAGAAGAGAAGACAAAGTACCTCAAAAAGTTAAAGAAAATTGAAACAAAGATCTCTTTCAGAGGAGAAAAGATCACTGATCTCATGAAAAACATATCAAGAACCACAGAAAGTCTAACGAGGTGTAACGAGTACATGACTTGCTATTAATTAGGCATAATACATAAATTGTAACATCCCAAAATAATTTAAGATAAGATTCGAGCCATTCTTTATTTGTGAATAAGATTTCATGTAATGATTCTAAATTTTCTTAGATGTTAAGGTCACTAAAATTCCCTTGCACAAAGATGAGTTGAAAACTTTCCTTCCAATTGAGTTTCACTATGATATTTTTCTTGGATCAACTTCAAAAGACCATCTATTTTAGCACATAAAGAGTTAGGTGACCCATGTGCTATCAACTCGAAGATCTTTGAGTCCTCTTTCCAACACCGCCAAATTTTCTAAATTCCGAGCCCGGATGAAGGAGTTATGCTCGTTTGCGTGCAACCTCTCTAGTTAAGGCTTTTTCATCCATTTTAAGGAGGGGTATTTTTGTCTTTTCCTTACCCCACTATCCTAACACGTTTTACCCACCCAAGTTAAGGGGTCTAATCAGACTAAGTAGATTTTCATTTATTCTAAAAATGTTTAAGAAAGTTAGGGCAAAGTTCAAGAGGAGAAAAGAGGAGGTTTCAAGAGTTCTTCACGAATTTGGGGAAATCGCAAGAACTTAGTTCTTTCGAGGTATATAAGTTTTCATAGTATTGGGTTTGTTTTCCCTCAATCCAATCATGTTATTTTCATCCATAAATTCGTTCTTAAAGTTTATTGATTGAGATTCTTGATGAAGTTCTTGAGGTTTTAGTTTCATTCTTTAATAATGGAGTCTTGTTGAGTTCTTGAGTTGAGGGGTCTTGCAAATGAGTGTTATTATTGATGAACTTTATGTGGGTTTCATTGAAAATGTGCTGGGTTTATGAAAATCATTAAATTGGGCAATGGAATTGCATTGGGTATAAATTGAATACTGTTTGGGAGAGGAAGAAAAGATCAGGCAAATATTTGCACCCAGGTCCGCGTCGCGGAGGCGTTTAAGTTTTTTAGTATCCAGTCGATCACCCCCTCTCCGCAACCTGGAAAGGATACAGAGTCCTCTATCTCAAAAATTATTTCACGACCAAAAAAATAATCCTTCTCCGCGTTGCGTCAGTGCTTTCTAATTCATGTCATCGCTCTCTTCTTATTAGTAACTATCTAAAATTTCATTAATCATTGAGCGATCCTATATCCTAATCATAGCTCTTAAATTCACATTTCAAATTAAAGTAAAGATAAGAGGAAAGTCGAAGAGGCCCTTTTGTGTCATTTTGAGAAGTCTTTTGTAATCATCCATAGTTTTGATCTAAGTCTTGAGGAATTAAGTATGAGAATGAGAAGAGTTGTATTCATGAGTCACTATATTGTTATTGAGATCCTCAAGTGGATTCCACATGAACCCTATCAGTTGAGTATTCTTGAGATGAGTAGTATCTTTGAGTTCTTGAGTTCCTGATCCTTTTTGAAACTACATTCCTAATTATTTAATTGCCATATGTTATGCATGAATATCCTTGAGTTGAGTCGTTCATATCCATAATTCCACATGAACCCTATGAATTGAGTATTCTTGAGATGAGTAGTATCGTTGGGTTCTGAATTCTTGAGTTCTCGAGTCCTCGATTTCTTGAGTTATGAGTATTGAGTTTTCTATATGATTATTGAAATTCTTGAGTTGGTTCATTCATGTCTATATTTCAACATGAACCCTATTTTGAGTTATAAGTCTTGACGAGTATTTGAAAGTCATTTATTGTGTTTTAAACTAAGTTTTGAGGAAAAGTTTAAAGAGACAGTTTTGAGTAAAGTATAAGGGAACTAAGTATTCCCAAATGCATCATTTTTACATTGAGAAAAGAGAAACTTTTATTTCTAAATGACTTTATGAGGAGTCGTGAGCCTTAACTCTTTAAAGAGGATCTTTTGAGCAATTATCTCAAAGGAAGGAAGAGTTATGTTATTAAACATATGAGAATGAGTATATTATTAGGAGTAGTATTGAGCAGCGATATGGGGATGAGTTCAGACACCTAACATTCCTCAGAAACCATGTATGCCAACACGGGTACAAGATCATACTTTTTAGATAAATCCTAAGTGCCTTCGGGAAGAGCTTAGTGGATCCACTTAGTTGGGTGTTTTATACCCCGACAAGGTATATGACAGTTCTGGCAGCGTGGGTGAGACGTTTTACCATCACGTTGCTCATAGTGATGGTTGTCGATTAGAGAATCTCGTAAATAAGAGTAACGAGTTTATTAGTCTATTTTGATACATCTTGAGTTATTATCTGTTGTTTTAAAAGCTTTACATATTGCATCTTATTATTAATGCTTTTATATTGAGTTGAGTTGACGTAACACCCCGGAAAATTTTTGAGCTAAGACTCAAACTATTTTTCGTTGTGAGTAAGATTTTAACGATGAATTTAAATTTTCTTAAGTGTTAAGGACACTAGATGTAGCACTTTGAGTTCCAAAAACAACTAAAGAGAATTCATTCAAGTCATTCGTAAGTTCTTCTAAGTTTTTGGTCAACTTCAAACGACCATAACTTTCAGTACAACATGAGTTAGGATACCCATAAGATATCAAATGAAATATCTTTGAGTCTTCTTTCCAACGCCACTGAGGTTTCTATATTTCGAGCTCGTATGATGGAGATATGCCTGTTTCAAATCAGCCTGTCCAGTTAAGGAAAGTTACCCAAATTAGTGAGGGGTACTTTGGTCTTTTCCATTACCCATCAGATTAAAATGATTTTTAGTAAGGTTTTAGGGTGTCAAAACTGATTTGAGTCAGTTTTCTTAATCCTAAATACGCTTAGGGTTTTAGAAGAGAGTTCAAGAAGAGAAAAGAGGAGAAAAGGGAAGAACGATCAAGATTTCTTGCGAATCAAGGATTTGTTTCGCCAAATCAAGCTATGTAAGTTTTCATAGTGTTGGTTCGTTCACCCACACTCCCATCATGATTTACATATTTGAATTTTATCCATAAGATTTGGAAAAGTTGATTTTTTGATAAGTGTTCTTCAAGTTTTGCTTTCGTTCTTGAATTAGGGTGAGTTTGATGAGTTCTTGAGATAAACGTATGATTTTGAAGGGTTTTTTGAGTAGATGCTCGTATACTTGTATTGGGTAATTGAATCTAAGGAAATATTGAGGAAAGAAATCGATTCTAGATGAATTAGGTCAGAAAATGAGAAGAAAAATTCATCGGAAAGTTCTGGGGGAGGGCTGGAGCGGCGCGCCCCAGCAGTACGCCAGAATAGTGTCTTTGAAGTTTAGGGGCTGGCGCCCCACACCAGGGTTGCCTGCCCCCACCCTTTTTCCATCGTTTGCTCCGTCTGAGTTCTTTCAAAGGGTACCTTTACTCCCTATTGATTCTAACTACTCTAAACTACATCATAACCCTTGAATTCATAATTCAAATTCAAGGAAGACTTAAGAGTAAAGTTTGAGAAAGTCCCTTTGAGTCTTTTCGAGGAGTCTTCTACAATTACTTATAAATTATTTCAAGACTCGAGTAAGTGAGTATGAGAATGAGGAGAATGTATTCATGAGTCTATATTATCATTGAGATCCTTGAGTCGAGTTAGTCATGCCGATAATTCCGCATGAACTCCATAATTTGAGTATCTTTGAGAGGAGTAGTATCTTCAAGTTCTAAGTCTTGAGTATTGAGTTCCTAATCCCTTCGAGATTATATTCCTAATTATAGGACTACTACATGTTACCCATGAAGGTCCTTGAGTTGAGTTGTTCATGCCTATAATTCTGCATGAACCCTCCGAGTCGAGCATTCTTGAGATGAGTAGTATCATTGAGTCCTTCAGTTCTGGAGTTCTTGAATTCTCAGTATTGAGTTCTATGTATGGTTCTTGAAAACCTTGAATTGAGTCGTTCACGTTCATAATTCGGCATGAACCCCATTTTGAGAAGTCTTTTACAATTATTTAAAATTTGTTTAAAGGCTTGAGTAAATGAGTTGAGGAAGAGTAAAGTTGAGTTCTTTTTTTTAAAACGATATATGGGAACTAAGTATTCCCAACAGTAAATGTTTTTACATTTAAGGAGAAAGGCAACACCGATTTCCAAAAGAGTTCATGAGGAGTTTTGAGTACTATCTCTTTTAAGAGAAACCTTTTGAGTAATAATCTCAAAGTTGAGGAAGAGGAAATGTTTTTTTAAAACATATGAGCTATGTTATATTTTGGGAGTAGTATTGAGCACCGATATGGGGGAGAGTTCTAACAACTCACAACCCCCATAAACCATGTAGTCAACGTGGGTAGAAAGGGTCATACTTTTTAGATGATTCTTTATTACTTTCTAAGCATAGACTAGTGGATCCACTTAGTTGAGGAGTTCTATACCCCGGCAAGGTATAGGATAGTTCTGGCAGCGTGGGCGAGACGCTGTATCATCACATAGCTCATAGTGATGGTTGCCGGTTAGAAAATCTCCCAAATTGAGTTATTTTGTATCTTTACATACAAATAAGAGTTATTATTGTATTTTTACATACATATGAGTTATTATTGTATTTTTACATACAATTGAGTTGCTATCTATTATTTTACAGTTGTCCATATATTGCATCTTTTATTGTTGCTTTATCCTTGAGTATCCAGAGTTGAGTATCTTATTGTTGAGTTGAACCCTATTTCTCTAAGTTGAGTTGAACTATTTTTCATTGAGTTGAGTTGAGTGAGTTGAGAAGAGGTAAGTATGTTTCTTTTCCATCATTTCAAGCTTATGTTTATGCTTTAGAATTCCCCTTACATGCTCATACATTCCATGTACTGACGCCATTTGGCCTGCATCTTTTATGATGCAGATACATGTATTCAGGGTCATCAACAGAAGCTTCGTTGATACCACTTTCAGTTCCACTCCGCTTTGGTGAGCCTTCTTATATTCTGGAGGACTTCACCTTTACGTTATAGTTAGTAGTTTTGAGATGTCGTAGGTCTTGTCCTGATATCATTCTGTAATAGTAGAGGCTTCATATATAGACAAAGTTGAGTAGTTTTCGGTATATATCTTCTTTGAGTTGTTTTTACAAACTCTGAGTTTATCTATTGAGTATTGTTCAGATTATTTTAAAGTTGAGTTTATTGAATTTAATTCTATTCTAAATCTTATGTATGCTTGAGTTAGTCTTCCGCTTGTAGTCAGCCAGGATGAGGGTTCGCTTGGGGACTAACAATGGTTCTCGAGTGCCGACCACATCCAGGGTGTAGGCTCGGGTCGTGACAATTGAGTTGAGTTGAGCTGAGTATGTCTTCCCTTTCTATCCGTTAAGCTATATTTGAATGTTTCAGTTTTCCCCTTACATGCTCGTAGATTCAATGTACTGACGCCATTCGACCTGTATCATTTTATGATGCATATATAGGTATTCAGATCATCAATAGGTGCTTCGTTGAGATCATTCGCATTCCAGCTAGCTTGGGTGAGCCTCCTTTCTTCCGGAAGGTTTCAAATTTATTTCTTGTTTTGTTAAGTTGTTGGTGATTCAATCCTGACACCTATCTGAGTTCTAGAGGCTTCATAGATAGTTTAAAGGTCGAGTAGTCTTTCAGTGTTTCTTTTGTTGTGGAGATGTTTTGAGGTCATGAGATATTGAACTATAACTTGTTAAATTATTTTCAGACATTTATTTGAGTTGAGTTCAAATTGAGTTTTTAAAGTTTATTTATGCATTTGGATTTCCCATTTTTGCTTGAGTGAGTTTGCCGCTTGTAGTCAGCAAGGATGAGGCTTTGCTTGGGGACCAACAAATGTTCTCGAGTACCAACCACATCTAGGGTGTAGGATCGGGTCGTGTCAAACTTGGTATCAGAGCCAGGTTTCAAGTGTCCTAGGGTGTCTATGAAGCCTTGGTAGTACGAACTTATTTATGGTTGTGAGGGCCCTACTTCTATAAATGAGGGACTACATACATTTAAGAAAAGTTTCCCTTCTTCATACTCTATATTGTTCAGTATAATTGTGTCGTAAGGAATTTATTCTTACTTGTGCTTTTCTCATATCCATTTGACTAAGCCTCATAGTCAAGGTAGTTGAAAAGCAAAGCCAGATGATTTACTCTCAAAATAAAAATCTTGAAAAAGTCATGAGACTATAGAGGGGCTTGAGAGAAGCCTGTGAGTGATTTTAACTGTTGAGATTCAAAAGAATGCACTCATATTCATATGAATCGTGCGTTTGAGCTAAAAGCGAGATGTACTCTCTTCTCTAAACCTTGTTTCAGTTGAGATCCATATGAGGAGGTGTTATGGAGCTTGGGTAGTGTTTTCACCCAAAAAGATAGTATGAATTATGAGATTATAAGTAGTAGTAGTAAAAGTGCCCAAAGTAAGAAGAATGCATGCCGAGGTTCAGTAATCTAAGAAAGGGAGATAGTGATGAGACAAGCTATGTTGTTGTAGTCATGCACCAAGTAAGTTTTAATGATGAGTTTTCCTTTGTGAGTAGACTAAGGAATAATAATCTTGTATAGAGTTCATGATAGAGGGTAGAGGAAGAGTTATTAGTTAGGATGAGTTAGAGTATACTTTCACTAGAAAAGAGTTATGATGAGCTTTCATTGTGTTAGTAACAACCAACTATAGGTGTTGAATAGAAAATCAAGAGTATTCATGAGGTGATAGCTCTAAACTAGGCTTATGATTTTTAGGGGAAAGCCCATAATATTCAGAGGGTTATAGAACTAGTTAGGCAATGATGTATAGAGAATGGGTAAATAACATTTAAGTTATGAAAGGAAGTGTGACAGTAAATTGTAAGTATGAAGATTGAGAGGTAAAGATTGAATACTTGTCATGAGATCTTAGTGGGCGAGTGTTTCTTAATTTTATCTAGTATTCGTAAGTTAGTATAGTATGTGAGAAATTGTATTGATATCCGGTACTAGTAATAAACATTAAGCTTGAATTTGAGATGAGCGTCATATTTAAAAGACTAACAACATGAGGGTGATAAGGTTAGTTTTGAGATCTGATCTGGTTGACTTGACATAGAGTAGGTGGGGAATTCAGATGTTAGATGCAATGAGTATGACTGGTAAAAGTATGAGATTCTAACTTTTAAATAAGGGAAGCGAAGTGTGGCTAAGTCATAAGAATAACAAGAGCATTAAGAGGTGTATCCGAGATTGTATGTAATCAGACGAGGTTCCAATTAAGTTAATAATTTTCCATGTGTGCCTAGATAGTGTATTTGAACTTTCAATGTGTAATAGGCTGATGTAAGCATTATTTGTTTCCTAAAAGAGTTAGATGAAGCGGCCTTATAAGCCAATGAAAAGAGGTTAAGAGAAGTATCTTAGAAAGAGGTCTTAGAAGGAGTCTTAGTACCTACTTATGGAGAGTTCAGTAGCCATGAGATAAGCCTTTCCCGAGTATTAGATAAAAAGAAATATAGACCAGCTTAGACATAATGGAATAGATCCATAGCTTTAAACTGTCAGCCTCAGACCTAAAGGGGAGATGATAAGATGAGAAACCAATTAGAGTGTTGAGGATGAGATATTGATGTTTTTCGAATGAGTTTTAAAGGTACATCAATCCATTCATACTCTAGCGTATTCCTTAAAGTTCAGTTATTACAACATCTTGTTGACGTTTCTAATATCAGAATTGTGTCTATGACCTATGCTCATACACTTCAAAGAGTTTCACATCTATGATCAGTTTCTAGAATGAGGGGCAAAGACTTTAGCCCATTAACCTCGAGCTTAATCCATAAAGGTATGGATATCAGCCTCATGATATGGACTTATTCATATAAGCATTCATGTCTCATAGTATGTTCAGTCTCACAAGTTCATGATTTACTCTCGATGGCTAGAAACATAATTTTATGCCATGCATATGCTTATATCATATATCTCGAATGAATCATGTTATGATCTTTCACCCTAAAGCTTTCTCAGTGATCCTTTTCAGATGAGAGTGGTGTTTTTGATAGTAGTGGTGTGATGATAGAGAAAAGGATTGATTTTTTCTTATCATGATAGTGCTGGTATGTTTATTCAATCTAAGGTTTTAAATGTGGAGGGAGAAGGAGATAAGGTAGGAGTAATAAGGCAATTCCTGGTAATAATGCATGAAAGTTTTGTCGGTAGAAATGGCAAGAGAATGAGGAATTCTTATAAGGAGTGGTAAGTAGGACTCCATGTAGTGGTTATAGTACTAGGCTTGAATGTGGTGTTTGTAATATGTGGACAATGCATGATACATTAGGTGTTTCGTGATATGAGCTTAAGGTTAGCTAAACTGTAAGGAGTAGTGTTCTTGGGATGAGATTCCCTATAGAGGTATAGAACCCGAATCTTGTGATTTAGATCAGAATAATCACCCTATGTTAGGTACTTTGTGATTTTGAGTTAGGCTTGAATATAGTAAGAGTAACCGCTTCCATTCTCAGTCCAGCCATCATTCGAAGACGAGTGATCCCAAGGGGGAGATATTGTAACATCCCGATTTTTTTTTAGATAAGATTCGAGCCATTCTTTATTTGTGAATAAGATTTCACCGAGTGATTCTAAATTTTCTCAGATGTTAAGGTCACTAAACTTCCCTAGCATAAAGTTGAGTTGAAAACTTTCCTTCCAATTGAGTTTCACTATGAGATTTTTCTTGGGTCAAATTCAAACAACAATATCTTTTAACACATAAAGAGTTAAGTGGCTCATAAGCTATCAAAT
The DNA here is from genome assembly GCA_029582245.1 of Solanum etuberosum. Classification (NCBI taxonomy): domain Eukaryota; kingdom Viridiplantae; phylum Streptophyta; class Magnoliopsida; order Solanales; family Solanaceae; genus Solanum; species Solanum etuberosum. The sequence continues at coordinate 55,660 of JAJONR010002250.1, read as the reverse complement.
CGAAGATCTTTGAGGCCTCTTTCCAACGTCGCCATGTTTGCTGAATTCCGAGCTCGGATGAAGGAGTTATGCCCGTTTACGTGCAGCCTCTCTTGTAAAGGCTTTTTCATCCATTTCAAGGAGGGTTATTTTGGTCTTTTCCTTACCCCACTAGCCTAACACGTTTTACCCACCCAAATTAAGGGGTCTAATCAGACTAAGTCAATTTCCATTCATTCTAAAAACGTTTAAGAAAGTTAGGGCAAAGTTCAAGAGGATAAAAAAGGAGGTTTCAAGAGTTCTGCATGAATTTGGGGAAATCGCCAAGAACTTAGTTCTTTCGAGGTATGTAAGCTTTCATAGTGTTGGGTTTGTTCACCCTCATGCCAATCATGTGATTTTCATCCATAAATTCATTCTTAAAGTTTATTGATTGAGATTCTTGATGAAGTTCTTGAGGTTTTAGCTTCATTCTTTAATAATGGAGTCTTGTTGAGTTCTTGGGGTGTTGCGAATGATTGTTATTCTTGATGAACTTTATGTGGGTTTCATTGAAAATGTTCCAAGTTTTTGAAATTCGTGAAATTGGGCAATGGAATTGCATTGGGTATAAATTGAATCGAGTTTGGGAGAGGAAGAAAAGATCGGGATAATATTTGCACCCAGGTCTGCGTCGCGGAGGCGCTTAAGATTTTCAGTATCAAGTCAATCACCCTCTCTTCATGTCGCGGAGAGGATATAGAGTCTTCTACCTAAAAAATTATTTCGCGACCAAAAAGAAAATCCTTCTCAGTGTCGCACTAGTGCTTTTCAATTCGTGTCATCGCTTTCTTCTTATTACTAACTATCTAAGCTTTCATTAATCATTGAGAGATCCTATATCCTAATCATAGCTCTTAAATTGACATTTCAAATTAAAGTAAAGTTAAGAGGAAAGTCAAGAGGTCATTTTGAGTCATTTGAGAAGTCTTTTGTAATCAACCATAGTTTTGAGCTAAGTCTTGAGGAAGTAAGTATGAGAATGATAGGATTTTTATTCACGAGTCTTTATATTGTTATTGAGATCCTCGAGTGGTGTTGTTCATGTCCATAATCCTGCATGAACCCTATGAGTTGAGTATTCTTGAGATGAGTAGTATCTTTGAGTTCCGAGTCCTTTAGTTCTTGAGTTCCTGATCCTTTTCGAAACTATATTCCTAATTATTGAATCCAAACTATATTCCTAATTATTGAATTGTCATATGTCATGCATGAAGATCCTTAAGTTGAGTCATTCATGTCCATAATTTCGCATGAATCCTATGAATTAAGTATTCGTGAGATGAGTAGTATCGTTGAGTTCTGAATTCTTGATTTCTCGAGTCCTTGATTTCTTGAGTTATGAGTATTGAGTTTTCTATATGATTATTGAAATCCTTGAGTTGATTCGTTCATGTCCATATTTCAACATGAACCCTATTTTGAGTTATAAGTCTTGATGAGTCTTTGAAAGTCATTTATTGTTGAGTTTTGAGGAAAAGTTTAAAGAGACAGTTTTGAGTAAAGTTTATGGGAACTAAGTATTCCCAAATGTATAATTTTTACATTGAGAGAAGAGAAACTTTTATTTCTAAATAAGTTTATGAGAAGTCCTGAGCATTACCTCTTTAAAGAGGATCTTTTGAGCAATTATCTCAAATGGAGGAAGAGTTATATTTTTAAACATATGAGCATGAGTAGATTATTGGGAGTAGTATTGAGCACCGATATAGAGATGAGTTTAGACGACTCACATTCCTCATAAATCATGTATGCCACCGTGGGTACATAATCATACTTTTTAGATGATTCCTAAGTGCCTTCGGGCAGAGGTTAGTGGATCCACTTAGTTGAGGTGTTCTATACCCCCAGCAAGGTATAGGATGATTCTGGCAGCATGGGCGAGACGATGTATCATCACGTTGCTCATGGTGATGGTTGTCGGTTAGTGAATCTCCCAAATAAGAGTAAAAAGTTTATTAGTTTATTTTTATACATCTTGAGTTATTATCTGTTATTTATATTGCATCTTATTATGACTGCTTTCATATTGAGTTGAGTTGAGGTGAGTATGTCTTCCCTTTCTACCAGTTCAGCTATATTTATATGTTTCAATTTTCTTTTACATGCTCGTACATTCAATCTACTGACGTCATTCGGCTTGCATCATTTTATGATGAAGATACAGGTCGTACATTCAATCTACTGACGTCATTTGGCTTGCATCATTTTATGATGAAGATACAGGTGTTCAGGGTCATCAACAGGCGCTTCGTTTAAACCATTCGCATTCCAGCTAGCTTGGGTGAGCCTCCTTTCTTCCAGAAGGCTTCACATTTACTTCTTGTTTTGTTAAGTCATTGGGGGTTCTGTCCCGACACCTATCTGAGTTCTAGAGGCTTCATAGATAGTTTAAAGGTCGAGGAGTCTTTCATTATTTCTTTTGTTGTTGAGATGTTTTGAGGTCATGAGACATTTAACTTTAACTTGTTAAATTATTTCCAGACAGTTATTGGAGTTGAGTTCAAATTGAGTTTTTAAAGTTTATTTATGCATTTGGAGTTCCCATTTTTGCTTGAGTGAGTTTTCCACTTGTAGTCAGCCAGGATGAGGGTTCGCTTAGGGACCACCAATGGTTCTCGAGTGCCGACCACGTCTAAGGTGTAGGCTTAGGTCGTCACATAAAAGTATTTTTCAACTTGGTTCAGCTGATATCTATGTCCTCCAATTTTGGGTCTGCACAAATAGACACTTGAACTAGTATAAGATTGAACAAGTAGACACATACGTCCTACGTGACATGATGCATGTACAACGCTACGTAGGATACAAAATTGTCATGTAACATGTCATGCGAGATAAATTTTTTTTAAATGTTCCTTCTTAAATTCAAATGTTCCCTTACAAATGAAAACTAAAACTATTGTCATGTCGGGTCTTCGGTTTCGTAGAAATATTTCTTTGCAAAATATTTTCCTGAAATATGTTTTTTAGAGTTTGGTTGAAAAATGGAAAAATAATTTTCTATATTATAATTAATTTTACTTGTAGTTTTTGTTTTACTGAATTAATAAATTCAATTTCCCGTGACTACACAAAACGTAAGAAATTCAAATAAAAAAGTTTGATTTGATTGATTGTTTGTTTTATATATTTAAACGAATTTCATTTAGTTTTTTCCCTAGTGAAAATTAAATTGAAAGAATAATAAACAGCCCTAATCCCTTAATAGAAATAAATGATATTTGTTAGAAGAATAAGAATTTTTTTGTTCACCCTATAAGAATAACTACTCACAAGTAAAAAATGTGACACAGAATCAAATTTAATCTTTTTTGATTTTTTTCTGCATGCATTTGCTCATGTGCTTATTTTAAAAAATAAATATAGAAGTTAGTAAAATTTAATACTTTTTCCGTTATTAAAAAAGGAAAAGGATAGATAATAATATATTTATTATCTTTATGAATATATTCTAACAAACTCATCTTTCTTTACGAAAAATAAAAAAATGATAATCAATGCAAAGAACTAAGCAAAAGAGAGAAAAAGAAGAGGAAGGGGGAAAACTATTACATTTGGAATTTAAAAAATCTAAGACAGGTCAAAACTGAGTTGGTTTATATGAAATATCAAGAATTACCCATTATCAGTAATTAATACAATTAACTTCTTGCCTTCTCATGCAGCCATTGTAATCGTTTTATCATAAATTTTGCTGCTATAAATTTCAATGGGCCTTTTCTTCAGTTCCTCACTAAATCATTTCGTAAAATTCTTCAAAAAAACAAATCCTTTTAAGAAAAATGCAATAACAACCACCAACAAGCGGAATGGATCACCAAGGCATCATACCAAATCATGAAGGACTTTGGTGTTATAGGTGCACAACATGCCACGATGTGTTCACTTCTAGCCAAGGGCTCGCTAGACACTACCATAAGCACAAATCTCAGGGCACTTGGATAAGAGGTGCTCCTCATGAGATGTTTTTCTGTCCATCCACTGAACTCCCTGCCCTCTAGCATTAGTTGGGTATATGAAAGTCGACCCTAACAGTGTTACACAACCAAGGATGATTTTACCCTCCCCTTCTGAGGAATCAAGTGGTTTACGTGCCTCGTAGGCTGCTTGGACGCCCACAGGCAGTTTTGAACCAATCGCAGCAAGCCATGGTGCTTCAGGTGCCTCGTGTTGTTGCACGTGCACCTATTGCTCCTCTACTTATTGAAGATCAGAACTTGTTTTCCAACCATCCTAATCAATTGGTCGAGAACACCAATATTGATGATCAGGAGGAGCCTTACTTAGAGCTTAGGCTTTAGATCTGAAGGAACTTTAGTTTGTTGTTTTGTTTTGTTTTGTTGTCGTATTATGTTTGTTGTTTTGTTTTGTTGTCATTTTATGTTTGTTGAAACATTTAAATTGTATTTAAGTTTATGTATTTATTACATTTTATGTCTTTACTATGGTGTAATAACGACTTAAATTTCACCTCAATGGAATCATAGAAAATAAAAGCAAGAGATAATTTAGAGCTCACATGTGATCCTCGTGAAGTGAGAGTTTAGATGAGCCAAGAAAATTATCCTAGCGAGATTTTATTAGGTTATTTGATTCTCTACACATCTTAGTCCTTTAAATACCCTAGTAAATGACTTCTGAAAAGGGACATTGGATATTTGGAGGTAGGAACACACTTGGAGATACGAGATAGATTCAACTCACTTTTTTTCCTCTTTCTTTTTAATTTCTATTGTCATGAGTTCTAGTATTGAATTTATTCATACTATTATGAGTAGCTAAATTTCTATCTAGAGTGTGATGGAACCTTTTGGAATATGACTTATATTATGTTTAATATATATTTTCCATTATTTTTTCTCTACTTGTTCAACAACGTGGTTAACTCTATTAGTTGATTAGCCCTTAATTGATTGTGCCTATTTATTATGTATTCTTGAGAAAGAGGGTATATTTAGGTGATTGTTGAATAACACCTCTATCCAGGTCCACAGTCTTATGCTATAGCCAAATTAATCTTTGAGTGGAGAATACTAGTGTTGGCAAGTCTTCCTACTTAGAAAGTATGTCTATTATGGTTAAAAAAGATCGTATAAATAACCACACTTCAGGGTGTATATCACTCCCAGAGTGTATATGCTAGACGTGGCTGGTACTCGGAAACCCTTGCTGGTCCCCAAGAAAATTCTTGCCCTGGCTGACTTCTTAGGGGAAGACTAACTCAAGCATACATAAGCTTAAAATTGAAGAAAAGCAGTTAAAACAATTTATGAAATCTTAAAGTTGTCTGAAAATATTGGATATAAATGATAAAAGTTTAGCAAAATATCTGAAACTGAATACTGAAAGACTCTCTAAATCTTCCTATATCTGAAGCCTCTACTGTGTAAAGATAGGTGTCGGGGCAAGACCCATGAAAAACTTAATCAAACTACTAAAGCAATAAAAATAGATTCATCCTAAAAGCAAGGAGGCCTCACGGAAAGCTGACGAGTAGTGATGTGATGTCAACAAAGAAACTGTTGATGATACTGAATATATATATCTGCACCATGAAATGATGCAACGTCGAATGACATCAGTATATGTAATCTACAGTATGTAATAAAGCTGAATGAAATAGATAACCGAGCTAAAGGACTGAAGTAACTCAACTGAAGTAAATTATTCACATGAAGAAAAATCTTTTAGCTTTACAATATAAGATGCAATGATAGCAAATACTAAAATATAAACACTTCACATTATTAGGGAGTTTCTCTAACCAACAACAATCACTATGAGCGTCATGATGATACAACATCTTACCCAATTGCCAAAGCCGCCCTATACCTTGTCGGAGTATAGAACACAACTTTAATTTATGGATCCACAAAAGCCTTCTTGAGGTGTCAAGACCCAAAAATGGATATGATGGCACCTGTCTATTCCCACTAAGACAAGTCAACCTAAACCAAACTAAAATGAAAGAAAAATAGAAATATAAAGTAGGAACAAGACAAAGGCGGAAAACTTGTTCATTTTAAACAATACTAAAAATATGGTTGTCACGCGTACAAGCCGCTAAATACATAAAGTACAGAATTTAGAAGTATGTACATGGCTCAGTATTTGTTTCTCAAATAGAACAAAGCATAAAGTAAAGGAACAAGAGGGTCTGCGGGGATGAGAAATAGCTACCTCTCAAACTCCTTGACAAGCCACGAAATGAGAAGAAAGATAAACATATCAAATGGGTCCGGACTCGGAACCTACACAAATGTAGAAGCAAGGAGTGAGTACCAACCAAACGGTACCCAACAAGCAACCTAATAAGCAAGGCAAGTAGCTCGGAATCGAGTAACCCTTACAAAACAACTGAACCTCTTCAAACTACAACCTGCACAGAAATCTTCCCTACCTAACAATTCTGCAATATACGACTCACAAGGCCCAACACTCAAAGTTAAATAGTCACAGATAAACAATGAAACGAATCAAGTAGGTTAATCTAAATGTAAAGTAGATATGTCACACGCAACAAGTTCATAAATAAAAATTAATAAGCAAGTCACACATAAACATTGACGAATTCCGAAATCTTGAATTGAAGAACTAAAGATGCAATTTAAACCAACGATTCAAGAATTAAAATGGAAAAATGTTTCACAAATTAATTCTCAAAGTCAAAAACCAAAGAACAAACTATCTCACATCAAAAGTAAATAAAATGATTTTCTTATAGATATCTAATCACTAATTAAAATAAACTAAGAAATCATAGGAAAAGTAGGATTTAACAGTTTGGTCTACGGTTCCTAATCTACGGCTCGTAGGTCAAATGATGGCTCATAAATCCCACTCGTAGAAGGCAGCCTCTTCAATTGTCATATGGACTCTTTCTACAGTCATGTTCTATGACCCATTGAACTTTCCATGGCCTGTCCTGGCTAATCATAGTCCAGAGTAGTTAAGATCAACATGAGTGACTCTATAAGAAACAAAAACAGGGCAATTTCTCTAGACTCATACAACAACAATTGAATCACCAACATGCGTAGGGACTGAAAAAGGTTCTAAAAGAATATCGGGACAAACATCAAATCTTATAGCCACATAAGGAGTCACAAAAGACAATGCAGCACCAGGATCATGCAAATCATACTCATCAAGATGAAAGACTTTCAACATACTGGTCACAACATCCAGAGAACTCTCATGATCAGGTCTAGTTTAATGATCATAGAACCTATTATGATGAGGAGCAATTGAACTAGAACTACTAGGATGAGCTTGCCTACAATCTCTACAATTACTAGCAAGCAACAAACAATCTTTCACATTCTGAAGACTCTTCCCACAACCAAATTAACCCTCCGTACCGTCTAAGAATTTTCCTGAGTGACTCTTGCAACACTTTTGGCAAGCGGGAATAGAAGATCCACTACCACCACTTCCTTGAGACTTAGGGGTTAGACACCCTATATTTGTTAAAATTTGGAGCCGAAACATATGAAGAACCTTGATCGGAGAACTTTTGCCAGAATTAAGGAAGACCATGTCTACCAGACTTAGAATGAGAAAAGTTCTCATCATTGATTCTTATACTCTTTGACTCTCTAGAATTCTCTTTTAGTTTCTCCTCTTCAATTTGTTAGGCATCTATCATAAAACTAGATAAATCTATCTCCTTAATAACACATGGCGGTTCGACATTCTTTGACTACAAATTTGGACACACCGGATACAAACATATTCATCCTTGCCCTAGTGTCGGCAACCATAGTCAGAGCATAATTATCCAATTAAGTACACTTCAAATGATACTCCTTCATACTAATATTTTCATGACAAAAATTAATGACCTCAAGCATATTCACCTCTCTGATCTCAAGAGGAAAGAAATGATCATGTAAAGCCCCTTTAAATTTCTCCCAATCAAGAGAACCTGCATCAATAGCCCTCTCTTCCTTCCATTGGTCGAACAAAACTTGAGCAACACCCTTGAGTTTGTAAGCGGCCAATTCCGACTTTTCCACTGTTGACACTCCCATAATTTCCACTATCTTATAAATCTAATCAACAAACTCTTGAGGATCCGTATCAACTTTCAACCCATGAAACTCTGGGGGATTTGTTCTAGTGAAGTCCCTCACCCTTATCACAATTGTACCAACATTTCATTCATAGGAGAAATGTCCTCTCTATTAGCTTAGGCCGTCATAACTTGAGCCAACACTTGGAAAGAGGCTCAAAATTTGGCATGGGACACTTACTTGGCCAAAGGGTTGGTTGGCATGGGAGGAACCTTGGGCTCCACATTCCTTCTTGTATTAGCTCTTCTAGGAGCCATATCCTGAAAAACATCAGACTAGAGTTAGGAGAAATACCTTTATAGAGAAAAAATCTACTACACGACCTAAGAGTAGTGAAAAAGTAAAGTTTCTTAAATGCCTTGTAGCATCATATTCATAAATGTGGCACGCTTCACACTCATGAACACGACTCTACTCGACGCTACTTTTCAGACATCCTAGGACCTTTTGAAAAACTTGGTGCTCTAAATACCAAGTTTGTCACGATCCAAAGTACCTCCTAGGTGTGATATGGTGAATAAAACCCCAAGAGGCCCTAAACAAGACACTTGACATAAGCATGACATAAAATAAATACAACGAGAGAGAATAGGCAACATAATTATCATATCATAAAAAGAAATCTGAGCATAAGTGTGGAATACTAAATTGTGTCTAACATATCCTTTCTAAACATCATAAGAGTGGCTGGGACGTAATTCATACACCACGTACAAGTATGTAAAAAATACAATAAAAAAGTAAATCATCAATGGTCTTGTCCTTGAAGCATGAGCACTCACCAATCAAATTTACTAGCAAAGCAATCTAAGCTAACCACGAGCGGGAGGAGGAGCGTCGGACCCTATATTATGAGGCAATATAGGTACACATATGCATTAGTATGGTGAATGTACTATGTATGGAGAAATGCATAAATTGTAAAGTATGATAACACGATGAATTGTAACATTATATGCAAGACCACGTAAAATTCGATAAAAACCTTTATAAAGAAATTATAGATTTTATACGAAGTCAATGTATACTTAAAACCATTTCACAATCTTTCATAAAACCTTTGAAGTGAACATATTTCATTTGTAGGATATTTAGCGTTAACCGATAATAAGACCATGTGAGCTATAACATGGAATCTTGTATTACCCTTACACCAAAAAGGGGAATCTACTTGCCAAGGTAGAACTTTGACACATTTATTCTTTGCTAAAGTGGATCCACTGGCTTAGGTCATATAAGGCAATTCTATGGTGGGCACGTAGTTAAGGGACGATGAGATTTCTTCTAGAGACCTGACTTCTACTAACGGGACAACCTCCATCTCAAAGTTATCTCGGTGCTAAGTAAATCCCAACAAAAAAGAAATAATCATCACCGTATCAAAATACTTAAAAAGACAACAAGTAAGACTTTTAATCCATTCATAAGTCATAATAGAGTAGATCCTTTCAAACCATGATTTTATGAACGTTCAATTTAGACACTTACCTTTCTAGCAGCCAAATCATGATTTCATTCATATGTCAGAAAATATTTCATAAATCATTATTACTTATCTCAAAATCATCCTTAGTTCATAAGTCATCCTTTTTGTAAAACATGCATATCTTTCATAATCATAAGTTCATAAGCGTGCTACATAATTCATGTTCATAAAGTAGACATAGGCATGGTTCCATATGAAATCATATAATTGTATCAAATCATGCATAATAATATTTAATACAAACAATTAAATGATAATAAATTGGATCCATGAATAATGGCATGAAACCCTAATAGAATTGGGTGAAATCAATTTAGGATATTAAGATTCTTTGGTACCCAATAGATTAGAGGAATCCATTGGTGAATTCCCAATACATTTGATAATTCCAGCCCTAAGAATGCGAGGAGAATGAGACCTTGAAGCTTCAAACCCAACTTTAACCTTGGAGCTCTTAAAATAATTTGGAGAAGAAACTTGAATGATTTTTGCAAGTTTAATTGAACTGGAAGGAATGTGTTAGGTTTTGAAGTGTAAAAAAAGTTATAGGGGTAGTTATAGGACCAAAACAACGTAGTTTAGGAGTTAGTTGGGTAGGGAAACGTGTCACAACCCAAAGTACACCCTAGTCGTGACATGGCGTATAGGATCCCGAAAGACCATATACAAGCCACTAAGCATACATCATACAAAAAAAAGAATTTACAGAGTTCAAAAGATTGTTTTATATCATAAAGAGTTTGATAAAAGTGAAGTCTAACATAAATCTCAAAGCCATCTAGTACATCATAAGGAAAGTGATTGGGACGTAATTGATACATCACATACAAGTTTTGAAAAGAAAGACATAAAGCAATAAAGAGTCTCAGTCTTCGGAACATGAGGACTCACCAATCTTCAAACCTCAATAGTATCAACTAGCCACGAGGGTGCAGAATGGAAGCGCCAGACCATACATTAGTGAAACAACATAGGCACAAGTATGCATTAATACATAGAATGTACTAAGTATGATGGCAATGCATAAGAGTTATGAAATCATGCTCGAAAGAACTTTACATGACATGCAATGACCAAGCTAATTAATAAAATTACATGCTAGAAGACATAAGCCGTAATCATGGTCAATGCAAGCTAAACATCTTTAAAACATACTTGAGAGACTTCTAGAAGTAACCTTCGTTCACTATTGTGGGAAGTTTGTCATTAACCGACAAAGAACATGTGAGCTATAACATGGAATCTGGTGTCTATCACAAATCGAAAAGAGATGTCCTTACATACCAAGGTAAGAACCATAAACTTGAGTTAAAGTGAATCCACTAGCTAATATCTATATAAGACAAACCTATGGTGGCACATAGTTATGGGACATCGGTAATCACCACTTGTCCACTCGGTTCTAAGCATAAATCACACAGAATATTCATTAATCATATTCTATTCATTATCCATGGAAAGGTACAATTAAGAAACTAATCCAAGCTAGAGTTTATTTAGAATGGCTCCTAAATCTTCAGGCAAAGTTTAGTTGAGAAAACCTTTCAACCCTATGAATCCTTCATCTGAGAGTAACCTTTCACAATCAACAACATCGATGCTTTACTCTCAAAGCAACCTTAACTCATTTAAAACAACTTCATAAAAACATGCATATCTCCATAATTTCATAGTTTATGGGTTCATCATAAGGTCATAGTTGAAAAGCATAATTGAAGCATGAACAAGTGCAATTTAAACTAAATACCATAGATTAAAATCAAATAGTGAATGAGAAGACTTAATTTATCATAATTGGAAGAACCCTACATTCTTTGAGTTGAACCCTTATTTGACACTTGGAGAATTGAATTGGAAACTTTAAATCTTTAGGAACCCCATGAAATAAAGGACTCCGTCGGTGAATGCACACATACCTTGATACCAATGCCCAAGAATAAATGGAGAATTTGGAAACTTAAATGGAACCCTAGCTCTTCTTCTGCTTCCTTAGGCTTGAGAGGAAGAACTTGGTCAACTTTTAGGAAATTAGGATTATGAGTTCAATTGGGTAATTTGAAGGTTAAAATGTTTATAAGGGTTCGATAGAAATAATGCAACAATAAGTTGTCCAGAACCTCATGTGTTGTGCATTTGAATAATAAATTTTAGAATCGCAACCATGTTTTATGTAGAGGCACACCATGCACTCTCTTGATGTTTTGGATTCTATCTCTAAGTTTCACCATCTTCGAAGGAGGGAAAAATCTTTCAAGGAACACCTCTATTAGTTCCTCCCACAAAGTTATTGAATTTTGTGGTAATTTCGGCAACCAGTTTGTTGCTTCTCCCATCAAGGAAAAGGGAAACAACCTCAAACAAATGGATTCATAGGAAATATCCTTCAAGGCAAAAGGTCCACAAAGTTCCAAATATATTTATGGGGTCTTTATGAGCAATACCTCTGAATATTCCTTGCATTTAGAGCAAATGCAACATTGTTCAGGTTACATGAAACATCGCTCTCCCAGTAGTAAAAGCTAATAGGATTGCTCATGTACTCTCGAAGACAATATCATGCATGTCATCCATATCTCCAATGTTATCATTTTGCCCATATTGACTAGCATTGTCACTTCCATTTATAGTCATATAGCCACCTGCAAATGGGTCAGAACAACAATACCAAACAAAAATATATTCTACTACAAACAAATGTGTTCACAAATTAACTTCGCAAACAAAATTTTTAGCTATCAATCCGCGGCAATGGCGCTATTTTTTATAACAGTCAAATTACTCACACAAAAAAAAAGAAATTAAATGAGTAAACGCTCCCTAGCAATATAAATACCCATCAATAGAGTCAGGGTAAAATCAACCAGGGAGTGATTTAAATCAAAGAATTCAATGAGGAAATTAATGATGCAAGCCAATTCATTGTAGCAATTAGGAAAAATGGGTGGATAATTCCACCAAATTTAAGAAAAGAATTTTGGATTAAAGTATCACAATTCAACTAAAAACAACAGGGTTTAAGCAAGTAAAAGACGATCTAGGGGTGTGGGAGTTTGTATAAACATCAAATAGGGGTACAAGTGCTTGCTCAATAATGCTAGACAAACATGGATAAATTGGGTAATCGTCAATGACACAAATCTTCTTCCGATCTTAATGCATCATATCATATAATCTTTTTTTCTATTTCATCCATGTAAAATACAAATCAACCCAATACCTTACTAAAGCCTCTCTTACGAGCAGATTTGGCAATTAGAATCGAAACTACAATTTCTCTTTTGAGAAAACTACAACAGTCAAATCCAATTTGCAAGTATTAAGCTATTTAACCACTTAAATTAATCTCTTTCGAGCATCAATCGAATATCTAAGCTAGGATTAAGTTTGCAACAAGAAAACATAAGTTGACCGGATGCTAAATAACTGAAATCCATGAATGAATAGCAAAAAAAAGCAAGAAACTAGACCCACTAAATTAAGTTAACACCCAATGCCATAATCACACCCCTATAATTGAGGTTTTAGCCAAATATCATAAAAGGCAAAAAAATTATACCAATTATGTTTTCAACCATGCAAATGTTGATACTTAGCAATAATATTTAACACCCACTTGGAATTGAACCTTTGATTGTTAATTTAAGATTGTTCAAAATCCCAAAACTCTAGAGAGTAAACTCCATTGAGTCAGCCTTTCACGTTTAGCGAATTGTGTATGACCACCTTATTCACATATTAGGCGATGGACTTTCACTTTAATGAACTGCTTCAGTGAATCTCCTTTTAGACTGTACTTCACTGATATGCCTTGAATATTTTCATAAGTAAACACTGTCACTTCAGGCAAGGTCCAGTCGCATTGGGTGATCCTCTTATTGTACTAGGCGATCCTCAGCTAGGATTTTTTACTCTTTTAAATGTTTATGGACTTTATTTAATAGATTCATCCTTGCCTTATCTTTTAACCTTTAGAGTTGTAAAACATCAAAATATGATCATATAATGACATAAATAGGAATTGAGCACACTATTTGTTGAACTAAAAAGGCCTTAAATGAGTCTAAATCTCTAACTCATCAATGGCTCCAACGCATTAGAAGGAGTTGAAGGATTAGTTGCAGGATTTGTTGAGTAAGGGGTTTATTCACTGTAGTGTGTCCCCTTGGGGTGCTCCTATTTTGTTTGTGAAGATAAATAATGGGACTATGAGGATGTGTATTGAATACATGCAGTTGAAAAAAGTAACGATGAAGAACAATTATCCTTTCTTGCATATGAATGACTTATTTGATCAACTTCAGGAAGCATCATTGTTCTCTAAGATAAAGTTGAGGTACGATTATCATCAGTTGAAGATTAAGGCATTAGATTTCTATAAGAAAGCCTTTCGAATTAAGTATGGCCATTATGAGTTCCTAGTGATGTTATTTGCGTTGTCTAATTCCCCTGCGATATTCATGGAAATGATGAACTTGGTATTTCGACCATGCCTTTATTATTTTGTGATTGTCCTTATCGATGATATTTTGGTGTACTCTAGGACCCTAGGAGGACCATGTTCGATACTTGAGGATTGTAATTCAGAGGTTGAGGGAAGAGAAGTTGTATGCAAAGTTCTAAAAGTGTAAGTTATGGATTGATTCTATTTAATTCTTGGGACACGTGGTGTCTAAGGAGGGTATAAGATTGGATCTTTAAAAGATTGAGGCAATTAGAGGCTGGACACAACCTACTTGTCCTATTGAGAACGACTCAACACAAGGACCTTCATGTATAACATATGGTAGTTCCATAATTAGGAATATAATATCAAAGGGATTAGGAACTCAATACTCAAAAAATAGAACTCGAAGATACTACTCCTCTCAATAACCTTCAATTCATAGAGTTCATATGGAATTATGGTCATGAACAACTAGACTAAAGAGTCTCAATGAAAATATAGAACTCATGGGTACAACTCTTCTCATTCTCATACTTACTTCCTCAAAAATTATCTCAGATCAGTAGTTGATCTCAAGGGATTCACAATTAACTCAAAGACTTTCTTGAACTGTACTCTTAACTCTTTCTTGAATTTGGATTATGAATTCAAGAGTTATGATTCATGATATATAGGATCTCTCGATGTTTAGATGGGGTTTAGATAGTTGATAATAAGAAACCAGTGAAGACGCTAACTGGGGAGCAAGGGCGCGATGAGGAGAAGAATTACAATAATTGGATGCGAAATAAATTTTTGGACAGTCGAGTCCGCATCCTCTCTGTGACGCGGACCTGGGTGCGGAATTCTGCCTGACTTTTCTTCCTCTTCTAAACTCGATTCCCCTCCTACCCACTTCAGTTCTAAGGTCAAAATTCATGAATTTTCATTACTCGAAACAATATTAACAAAACCCACTCAAGGAAATTTCAATTAACTCATCTTATACGAAAACCCTCGCCTTAGGAACTCAACAAGACTTCATAACAAGGAATGAAGCTAAAACCTTAAGAACTCTTCAAGAACTCAAAGCATTCAACCTCAAGAACAAAATTATGGATAAAAATTACATGATTGGAATGAAGGTGAATGAACCCAACACTATGAGAACTTACATACCTCTTAGGATTGAATCCTTGGCGAAAACCGCTCGAAGATCGCAAGAATCTTGATCGTTCTTCCTTTTCTCCTCTTTTCCACTTCTTGAACTACTCTCAAAACCCTAAGCGTAATTTAGGAATAAATAAAACTGATTCCAATCAGTTTATACCCCTAAAAGGTTAACCAAAATGAGCTAGGCTAGTGGGCTAAGGAAAGGACCAAAATACCCCTCATTAATTCAAGTAACTTTCCTTAACAGGATAGGCTGAACTCAAACAGGAATATCTCTCTCATCCGAACTTGAAATTAAGCAAACTCGGTGGTGTTGGAAAGAGGACTCAAATATCTTTCATTTGATATCTTATGGGCCACCTATCTCATCTTGTACTGATAGTTATGGTTGGTTGAAGTTTACCCAAAACTTAGAAGTACTTACGAATGACTTGAATGAATTCTCTTTAGTTCTATTTGGAACACAAGTTGCTATATCTAGTGACCTTAACACTTAAGAAAATTTAAATTCCTCGATAAAATCTTACTCACAACGAAGAATGGTTCGAGTCTTAGCTCAAAAAATTTCGGGGTGTTACATCATCTCCCCCTTGGGATCATTCGTCCTAGAATGACGGCTGGACTGGGTATGGAACGGGGTTACTCTTACCATCTCCTATGACTCATGAACTTGCCTACTAACATAGGCTGGACTGATTCATACCAAGAGTTGGGACTTCCTATAGCACCTAAATCAAGGACGATGTTATTGTGAATACATAGTCACACTCTCTCTGAAGTTACCTTATTTGAAACAAAGGAAATCTAGGAATGAAGTAAGAATAGGAATATCATGCCTCTTTGACTGTAACTCGTAGCTCCCACAAGGGTACATGACTTCTCTTACCAAGGCCTGAGTCTAACGACATGCTCTTACTATATTAAAGCTTAACCCAAATTCTTTGGTTCGGGCTCTATACCTCTCTATAGGGAATCTCATCCTAAGAATATTACTCTTTACCACCACATTTAACCAACATTGGGCCCATATCAAGAACCACCCAAAGTCTTAACAACACGACATTCAAGCTTAGTACTCTAACAACTCCTTGGACTCCTACTAACTAGTTCCTTAAGAATTTCTTATTCTCTCATCATCTCTTCCATACCAACTAGAATTTTCCGCATTAGTACTCGGAACCAACTAAGGGGTCTCATTTAACTATTTCTCATAGTAAAATCTCATCCTCTTCTTCCTCCTCATTTATAACCTTAGATTGAATAAAGATACCAGCACTATCACAATAGGAAAATATCAATCCTTTTCTCTATCATCACACCACTACTATAAACAACACCACTCTCAACTAAAAAGGATCACTGAGAGAGCTTTAGGGCGAAAGATCATAAGCACGATTCATTCGAGATATCTAATATAAGAATATGCATGGCATAACATTATGTTGCTAGCCATTCAGGGTAAATCATGAACTTGTGAGACTGGATATAATGTGAGACATGAATGCTTTTATGAATAGGTTCATATCATGAGGCTGATATCTATAACTTTATGGAGTAATATTGGGATCAATGGGCTAAAGGCTTTGCCTCTCATTCTGGAAACTGAGCATAGATGTGAATCTCTATGAAGTGTGTGAGCTTAGGTCATAGACACAATTATGATATTACGAATATCAACAAGATGTTCTAATAACTTCACTTGAGGAATACGCAAGATTATGAACGGATTGATATATCTCTAAAACTCTTTCTGAAGACATCACTATCTCATCCTCAACACTTGACTTGGTTTCTCATCTTATCATCTGCCCCTTAGGTTTGAAACTGACACTTTAAAGCTATGTATCTATTCCATCATCTCTAAATCGGTCTACATTTGATTTACTCTAATACTCGGGAAAGGCTTATCTCATGGCTACTGAACTCTCCATAAGTAGGTACTAAGACTCCTTCTAAGATCTGTTTCTAAGATACTTCTCTTAACCTCTTCTCATTGGATTATAAGGCCACTTCATATAACTCTTTAAGAAAACAAATGGTTCTTTCATCAGCCTATTACACATTAATAGCTCAATTATACTATCTAGGCACACATGAAAAATAATCATTAACTCAATTGGAACCTCGTCTAACTACATACGATCTCTGGTACACCTCTTAATTATCTTATTAATCTAATGACTTGGCCACACTTCATTGCTCTCATCTAAAATTTAGAATCTCGTACTTGTACCACTCACACATGTAAAAGGTAACACCTTAATTTCTTACCTACTCTATGTCAAATCTACCAGATTAGATCCCGAACTAACATTATCACCCTCATGTTTCAATTCTTTTTTACCACAGCTCTCATCTCAAATTCAAGCTTAATATATATTACTAAATCTGGATATCAACATGATTTCTCGCTTATTATACTAACTTATGACCCCAAGATAAAAAAAAACAAAAAAAAAACTCGCTCACTAAAATCTCATGGTAAGTAGTCAATCTTTTCCTCTAAGTCTTCATACTTACAATATACCGTCACACTTCCTTTCACAACTTAAGTGTTATTTACCCATTCGCTATACAATATTACCTAATAAGTTCTGTAACCCTCTGAATATTATGGGCTTTCCCCTAAATATCATAAGCCTAGTTTTGAGCTATCACCTCATTAATACTCCTGCTCTTCTATTCAACACCTACACTTGGTCGTTACTAAGATAATGAAACCTCATCATAAACTCCTTTCTAGTTAAAGTATACTTTAACTCATCCTAGCTCGTAACTATTCCTCTACCTCATATCATGAACTCTATACATGATTATTATTCCTTAGTCTACTCACAAAGGAAAACTCATCATTAAAAACTTATTGGGTGCATGACTACAAAAATCTAATTTTCCTCATCACTATCCTCCTTTCTTAGATTACCGTACCTCTGCTTGCTGTTTTGCCAACTTTGGGCACTTTTACTACTATTGCTTATAACATCATAACTCATAAAATCTTTTTGGGTGAGAATACTACCCAAGCTCTAAACACACTTCCTCATAAAGGTCTCAACTGAAACAAGGTTTAGAGAAGAGTGTATGAGAGTAGATCTCTTTTAGCTTAAACGCACGATTCATATGAATAGGAGTGAATTCTTTCAAATCACTACACTTAAGCTTACTCATTGGCTTCTCTCATGCCCCTCTAAAGTCTCATGACTTTTTGAATACTTTTGTGGAGAGTAACTCATTGATAGTGATTCGGGTTTTGCTTTTCCACTACCTTGAGTATGAGGGGTAGTCGAATGAATCTGAGAAACGGATGAGTTTTCAATAAGTTCCTCATTACACAGCTCTACTGCACGATTTAGAGTACTAAAGAAGGGAAACTTCTCTTAAATGTCTGTAGTCCCTCATTTATAGAAGTGGGGCCCACACAACAACAAATAAGATCCTACCGACACGACTTCATAGACACCTTCGGATACCTAAACTATGTGCTCTGATTCCAAGTTTTTCATGACCCGATCCTACACCCTAGATGTAACTGGCACTCGAAAACCATTGATGGTTCCCAAGAGAACCCTTGGCTTGACTCCTTACTAAGCAGAAGACTAAATTAAGCATACATAAGTTTAGAACAAAATTAAATTTAATAAACTCAAATACTCAACTTTAAAATAGTCTAAACAATACTCAATAGATAAACTCAAAGTTTGTAAAAACAACTCAAAAAAGGTACATACTGAAAACTACTCAACTTTGTCTATCTATGAAGCCTCTACTATAACAGAAAGATTATCGGGACAAGACCCATGAAATCCTAACAAACTGAAAGTAAAAAAAATCGAACGCTTCTGAAGTAAGGAGGCTCACCATAGCTAACTAGAACCGCAAGTGGTATCAACGAAGCTTCTGTTGATGACCCTGAATACCTGTATCTGTATCATAAAAGATGCTGGCCAAATGGCATCAGTACATAGAATGTACGATCATGTAAGGGGAATTATAAAGTATAAACATAAGCTTGAATTGATGGAAAAGAAACATACTTACCTATTCTCAACTCAACTCAATGAAATAGGGCTCAACTCAATAATAAGGTACTCAACTCAGGATACTCAATTCAAGATAGTCAAGAATAAAGCAATAATAAAAGATGCAATTTATGGAAAGCTTTAAAACAATAGATAGCAACTCAATTGTATGTAAAAATACAATAATAACTCATTTGTATGTAAAAATACAATAATAACTCCTATTTGGGAGATTCTCTAACTAACAACCATCACTATGAGCTATCTGATGATACAACGTCTCGCCCACGCTACCAGAACTGTCTTATACATTGCCGGGGTATAGAACTCCTCAACTAAGTGGATCCACTAAGCTATGTTTAAAAAGCAATAAGGAATCATCTAAAAAGTATGACCCTTTCTACACACATTGGCTACATGGTTTATGGGGGCTGTGAGTTGTCTGAACTCTCCCCCATATCGGTGCTCAATACTACTCTTAATAATATAACTCATGCTCATATGTTTTTTTTAAAAACATGTTCTCATCCTCAAACTTTGAGATTATTACTCAAAAGGTTTCTCTTCAAAGAGATTATACTCAAAAACTCCTCATGAACTCATTTGGAAATCGATGTTTTCCCTTATTTTAAATGTAAAAACATTTACTCTTAGGAATACTTAGTTCCCATATATTCATTTTGAAAAATGAAACTAAACTCTACTCATCCTCATTTATTCAAGTCTTAAAAGAAATTACAAATAATTGTAAAAGACTTCTCAAAATAGGGTTCATGCCAAATTATGGACGTGAACGACTCAATTCAAGGTTTTCAATAACCATACTTGGAACTCAACAACTCCAAAACTCAAGGACTCAATGATACTACTCATCTCAAGAATGCTCGACTCAAAAGGTTCATGCGGAATTATGAACATGAATGACTCAACTCAAGGACCTTCATGTATAAGATATGGTAGTCCCATAGTTAGGAATATAATCTCAAAGGGATTAGGAACTCAATACTCAAAAATTATAACTCAAAGATACTACTCCTCTCAATAACCTTCAATTCATAGAGTTCATGCAGAATTATGGACATGAACAACTCAACTCAAGGGTCTCAATTAAAATATAGAACTCATGGGTACAACTCTTCTCATTCACATACTTACTTCCTCAAAACTTATCTCAAATCGGTAGTTGATCTCAAGGGATTCACAATTTAACTCAAAGACTTTCTTGAACTCTACTCTTAACTCTTTCTTGAATTTGGATTATGAATTCAACAGTTATGATTCATGATATATAGGATCTCTCGATATTTAGATGGGGTTTAGATAGTTGATAATAAGAAACGAGTGAAGATACTAACTAGGGAGAAAGGGTGCGATGCGGAGAAGAATTACAATATTTGGTTGCCAAATAAATTTTTGAACAGTAGTGTCGGTATCCTCTCCGCGACGCGGACCTGGGTGATGAATTCTGCCCTACTTTTCTTCCTCTTCCAAACTCGATTACACTCCTACCCACTTCAGTTCTAAGGTCAAAATTCATGATTTTTCATTACTCGAAAAAATATTAACGAAACCCACAAAGGAACTATCAATTAACTCATCTTATTTGAAAACCCTCACCTCAGGAACTCAACAAGACTTCATTAACAAGGAATGAAGCTAAAACCTCAAGAACTCTTCAAGAACTCAAATCATTCAACCTCAAGAACAAAATTACGGATAAAATCACATGATTGGCATTTTGGTGAACGAACCCAGCACTATGAGAACTTTTATACCTCTTAGGATCGAATCCTTGGCGAAAACCCCTCGAATATTGCAAGAATATACTATATCATCCAAGGAATACCGATATGGTGGCCGATGGTTTGAGAAGGAAGACTCCTAGCATGGGAATTTTTGTGGTACTAAGTGTTGAGGAGAGATTGTTGGCTATATATATTCAAATATTCGTTAATAGTCTTGTCCAATTGCAAATTTTAGAGGAGAGTGATGGTATGATTGCTATTATTGAGGCTCAGTCTTCTTTGATTGTGCAAATTCACGCTCATCAGTTTGATGATGAGAAGTTTTCCTTGCTAGAAAGCCAAGTATGAGAATTAGCAGCCTAGAGGTGTGTCTCAGTGGATGCCTATTCCTACTTTGAGGTGAGAACATATCAATCATGGAATTTTTTGTAGGGTTGCCTACCACCATGGGTGGTTATAATTCTATTTCGGTGGTTGTTGAAAGATTGAGTGCATCAACCCACTTATCCTAGTTTAGGTAAAGTACACGGGAGAGAAGTTAGCTCAACTCTACTTCAGTCAGATAGTCCGACTTTATGAGCTTCCTATTTCCATTGTATCCAATCAAGGTTCTCTATTCACTTTTCACTTCTAGAGAGCCTTACATCATGGTTTGGGTACTCGGTCAGACATGAGTACAACTTTTCACCCTCAAATGGATGTTCAGTCTATGTGAATAATTCAAGTATTTGAGGACATGCTTTGAGCGTATGTGATTGACATTGCTGCTTTTTGGGATTGACAGTTTCCCTTAATGAAGTTTTCCTTCAACAAAAATTAGCACTCCAGTATTTAGATTGCCTCATTTGAAGGGTTTTATGGTAGGCGGTGTATATATCCAATTGGTTTGTTTAATACAACTGAGATGGAATCATTTGATACATATTTTCTTAAAGATGCCATTGAGCAGGTCTATATATATGATTTAGGGTAGGTTGTTAATGGCTTAGAGTTTATTTAAGAGTTATGCATATAGGAGGGTTTGACTTCTAGAATTTATGGAGGGAGATCATCTTTTGCTCAGAGTGTCTCCCCTAAAGGATGTCAGGTTCAAGCAGAAGGGAAAGCTTAGCCCTAGATTCATTGGTCCTTTAGAGATTTTGATTTGAATTAGAGAGGTGGCATATAAGTTGTCCTTTCTACCTAGCTTGTCAGCGGTGCGTCCTGTTTTGCATGTCTCCATGCTTCATGAGTATGTGTCAGATGAGTCTTATATGCTTTAACTTGATTCAGTGGTGTTGGGTCCAGAATTTTCATTCGAGGAGAAGCCAATAACTATATTGGATAGGCAGGTTCAAAAGCTTAGGTCCAAAGAGAATGCGTCAGTGAGGAGTAGTTGAAGCATCATTCAGTTAGAGCGGCAATTAGGGAGACTAAGTCCGACATGCGTGCCAGATATCCTGAGCTTCTCAAAGCTTCATGTACTTTCCTTTATTTTATGTTTAAGGATGAACATGGTTTTAAGTGGTGGATAATATAATGACCCCAAAGGTCATTTTTTGAAATTTTATAAAACTAGCCTTTTAGCCCTCTTGATAGTTATCTTAAGTCATTTTTTATTATTTTGCGAAGTCTGTTTTGAAACTTTATTAAAAGATCGTTTGGTTTGAAAATTTCATAAATTTTTTGAGTATTGAAAGGCTTAAGTTTTTTTAAAGTGGTTTTTGGTGACAATTGGAGTTTCGAGGGTCGGAATGGAATTCCATTGGTTTCAAAATGTAGAATTTGTTCTAGTAGAGTCATCAGTTTTAGATTTAGAGTTGTTACATAGATTTAAGGTCTTAAGTTGGAAGTCATTCTGATTTTACTCTTCGGGTTAACATTGGTAAACGTTTGAATTTTGAATGCTCGGATGTGATTTCCAACTATTCCATTAGATTCAGGAGATGATTTAAGGCCTAGGAAATGCCTTAATTGATTTTTCGGAGGTCCCGAGGTCAATTTAGTCTTTTCAGGTGGTGTGTTACTTTATTGAGAATTACACAGGTTTGGGTTCAAGGAAACCTCCGATTCTTTTTTTGATGGTTCCATTGAGTCCGGACGCCGAGTTTAA
Organism: Solanum etuberosum; assembly: GCA_029582245.1. Taxonomy (NCBI): domain Eukaryota; kingdom Viridiplantae; phylum Streptophyta; class Magnoliopsida; order Solanales; family Solanaceae; genus Solanum; species Solanum etuberosum. The sequence continues at coordinate 32,626 of JAJONR010002250.1, read as the reverse complement.
TACGGTAACATATTTGGTTTGTGTTTACGAGATTCCAAACGGATCCCAAGGGTACATTCGATTCTTTTTTATGATTTCTGATTTTCAACTATTTGGTGTCTATCCCTATGCATCCGTGGAGATGGTGATCGCGTTCGTGAATTGTGTTGATTTGGGAACTTCACAATTATGGAGGCTTAATCACAATCATAGAGTGTTAGATTGTTGACTAGCCTCTATGTTCGTAGGAGCCTTTTCGTGTTCACAGAGAGTTGGGAATCTTGGCCTTTGCATTCCTGGGAGATGGCCCATGTTTGTGAAGGGTTAGAGAGGGCCGACCTCCCCATTCCCAGGCCTCATGCCCCAATCAAGGAGAGTAACTACTGACAGTGTCTTAAATTCTTAAAATCAGGATTCTTCCCCATTTTTGAGTTTTGGTAACCCTTGGGAGGCACTTCAAAGAGCAATTTCGAGATAAAATCATTTGGGTAAGTAATTCTACCCTTAAATCTTCATTTTCCATTAACTTTTTATGGATTTAAACCATCAATTTAGAGTTTTTTAATTGTAAGGTTAGGCTTTTCAATAAATCAATGTTTATATTAAAATGGTGATTATGGACTGATTTCAAATCCATTTTTTATTTTGTTTTCACCATGGGTTTCCAAATTCTTTGGAAAACAAATTTCTATATTAATTTTCAGATTTACCCTTCATTTTTAGAATTGGGTTTTTGGTCGATTTGACCATATTTTCAAAAATATTTGAAATGGGTGTTGTTAGTCTCGAAATCTTATTGTGATTAGTTATTTGATAGATTTAATTGATTTAGTGACTCAAAGAAATGGTAAATCTCAAGTCCCAGAGTAATTGTTTGATTGATTGAGGCAAATGGATTTCTTGACCTTTTTTAAGTTTATAGAATCTTGTATCTCCTTATTGTATGTATTGGGGAGTAATTGTATATGGTGATGGGTTTGATTTAATTATGTTGAATGCTTCTAATAAGTAAGTCGGGGTAATGAAAAGGCAATTTGATGGTTTATTGATGTGTGATTAGTTGAGAAGGATTTGGTTGGTTGTAGGGACACATTTTAATGACATAATTGTATTGTGTGGTTGTGGGTTGTGTATTGGTATGAAAATTTTCGATTCTCATGATTTGTGTAAACATGCATACTTGCGTTGGTTCTAAAACACTATGATGAGATTATTGTGATGAGAATGTTGATGGGAATGGTTTTGACAAGTTCTATATTAAGGGGTTGGGCCACACACTATGTGTCAGATTCTATATTCAGGGGTCGGACCACACGCTCTGTGGCAGTTTATATTAAGGGGTCAGGTCACACACTTCGTGGCAGAAGCATGGAGTGATAAGTTCCCCATAGGTTCCGATCTTAGTCTAACCGAATGTATATCGTAGGATAGACATGTATCACCTTGAATTGCATTTCATTGCATTGCACCATATTCATATTTATGAACTTGTGAGTGTTGTTGGAGAACTTGTGATTGTTGAATATTGCATTTGTATTTAACACCTATACTTATTGAATGTTGTAATTATGTTATGTGCTATATAAATTGTAAAATGTTAGGTTGGCCTGATTTCTGTTTAGGTTGTAGTTTGTGGATGTTCGGTTGGAGCGTTAGGAGTAATCGTACTCTATAATTCTTTTCTTTGTGTTTAGGAGTTTGCTTGTTGAGTATTGTGTTGCTTGGTACACACCCACTTGCTTCTAAATTTGTGTAGGTTACAAACCTAGTACTCTCTTCTCTTCTCGTCCAAGGCTTTCTGTAGAGATTTTTGAGGTAGTTGTGTGTTATCTAAGCGGACCCTCTTACTCCTATTTAGGTCATGTTATATTCTAGAGAAAATATCATTTGAGAGTTATGTTTTTCTTTTCAATCTATTGTAATACATTAGAGGTTTGTACATGTGACATATAAATTTTAGGGGTTTATATAAGTTGATTATGATTTCCGCATTCTTTATAGTGTTAGGTTTTGTTGGAAATAATAATTCAAAAGTTGGAGTAGGAATCCTAAGTTATTTAGGATTTATTATTTTCATATTTATTTAATTAATGTCTAGTGAGGATTTGTTTTTCCTAGTTCATATAAAAATAGATTATCTAGTCTTAGTTTAATTTGGCTGTTTACTATTATAAATAGGGATATTGTTAGTTATTTTCAATACAGGAATACACAGAAATATACAGAAATATACAGAAACATATAGAACTTTTGAGCTTATAAATAAAATATTTTCCTTCAAATTGGTATCATAGCTTCTACGATCCTAGTAGAAGATCTTAGAGTTTTCGCTGCCGGCGGGCATCTATGACCAATATATGCTGCCCATGTGGCTAATGATTATGTCAACAAACGTCAGGCGAAAGATATATGCATGAAAAACGTGCTAAGAGAAAAGACTTACACAAATTGGAATAAGAGCTTGCCTGTCACGTGAAAGGTCTTCGGGGAGCCAAAAGTGCAACCAAACATAAGATGAAGAAACTCTTCTCTAAATTAAAAGTTAGAGAAAAAAAAATACAAATAAAAGGAGTTGATGGGAAGGGCATCAACAAGTGTTGGAGATAGAGTGCTCCACACCAAAAAAAAAAAAAAAAAACACAAAAAGAAAAGGAGTTGATCTGAAGGGTATCAACGAGAGTTGGAGAGAGAGAGCTCCAACACCAACAACAAAACAAAAAAAAAGAAAAAGAAAAAGTTTTGGTGGGAAGGGCATTAACCTTGGAAGATGGAGAGAGGTTCTCTAACACCACCAAGAGAAAAAATATCGTGAGTTGGAGAGAAAGTGCTCCAACACTTAGAAGTTGGAGAGAAGTGCTCCAACACAACCAAGAAAAAAAATATCATGATTTTGAGAGAAAGTGCTCCAACACTTGGAAGTTGGAGAGAAAGTGCTTCGACACAACCAAGAAAAAAATAAATGAGAATTGAAGAGAACTACCCCAACAATTGATGATTGAAGAGAAGTTCTCCAATACAACACCAATGACAAGAAAGAAATTGAAAATTGAAGAAAAGTGTTATTCAATACAATAACAATGATAAGACGAAAGAGGTAGGGGTATACAACTTTGAATTATGGGTGAATGTTGGAAATAATAATTCTAAGTTGGAGTAAGAATACTAAGTTATTTAGGATTTGTTATTTTCATATTTATTTAATTAATGTATAGTTAGGATTTTTTTGTCCTAGTTCATATAGGAATAGATTTTCTAGTCTTAGTATAATTTGGTTGTTTACTATTATAAATAAGGATATTGTTAGTTATTTTCAATACAGGAATACATAGAAATATACAGAAAAATATAGAACTTTTGAGTTTATAAATAAAATATTGTCCTACAGGCTCTTAATCTTGTCTTACTTCCGCATTTTATCGTTACGTTTGGATTTTAGGATTATTTGTCTTTGTGGGTTAAAGCAAGTGCCATCACATCCATTTTTAGGTTATGACATGTGAATAGTTGGTAGTCAAAGAAATTTTGAGGGTTTTCTTTATACCATGACTAGTCAAATTATCCGCACCTCACGCGATAATTTAATATCACGAAATTTATAAAATAATACTTAAAATCTATCAATCATTAAAACTAAAAAACTATATTATCTTATATTACAAGATTACGTAGTAACGAACATTAATAATGTAAAGAAAAATGATATTTATAACATCTTATCAGTTATCCTTCAATTAATCATCTTTAATTTTATTCTATAATTTATCCTTTTGCTTCTAGAAAGTGTTACTATTTGCTTTTTTTGGGGAATCAAATGAACATCAACCTGAGGTATTAAATTTTCTAATAAATAAATAAATTTCAAAATGCTAAAGAAAGTGAAAAAATATTCTAATTCCAAAATGTAGAAAGTTCAGCCTTACCTTTTTCTTTACATATGGATCATCAGTAATTATAAAAATGCAAAATTAAAGGGAGAATGTATCATGTTGGACAACAATTCAATTTATTATATAGATTTGAAAGGGAAAAATATTACACAAAACTATTCAGTTTGTTTGTTTCTTAAAATCAACATACCAGAGTGATGGAGTTCAATTTCAAACTACACTTATATTCCAATCGCAATGTCGAGAAAGACATCTACTACTTCAAGAAAAGTATTTACATCTTGCAGTAAACATCAAAATTTGTCCATACTTCATATTGATTATGAGAAGATAATTTATTGTGTAGTTATGTAAGTCTGTGGGATTAAAAGAGGCTCCAGTCTAATCATATTCCTCTATAGGTCATCCGGCACATCCTTGAACCCATGTCAAAAATTTGTTAATTATTATCTTCTTTTTTCCTGGTTCACTTCCTACATCAAGGTGCGATAAAGTTTTAAAGGTATTTATGTCCTTACAATGACATACCAAATTTGAATTTTGTCTTCAAGAGAATGTAGTATAGATCTTTAAGGATTTTTTTTTATTGTACCGTCAACAATTTCAATAGAAAAGCTTGCGTGAATACTCAATTAACGTGTGTTATTTAATATGTACTGAGAAATACTTTTAACAATAACTTTGCAGAAATATAAACAACAAAGTTTAAAACATATACTCAAAAACAACAATTAATAACATAAGCATACCTTAATGACTGTAAAAAACACATCACGATCTGTAACAATAGGATGAAACAAAAAGGAAAAAATCAAGCCTACTGAATGCACACTGTGCCCTTAAGGAAACTATTTCCCTCTATTACACGAGGTTTAAAGGAATAGATCCTCTCAGGATATAAAGATTCTATTCACCAGTGAATTGATACAAAAACAATGGTGTCAGTGAGCCACTCATCAGGAGAAAACCAGATGAATATTTAATTGTGTAGAAGAGGTAAAAGAAGAAGAAGAAGAAGTTAAGAATTTCCGTTATTTTAAAATCAGAGGAAATCCCTCTTTTCATAGACAATAAAGGTTAGTGTGAAAAAATATTTATTTTGCCTTATCGGAAAGGTCACAACTATTTGGGAAAGTTGCAACCCTTCGGAGAGGCCACAACCTTTCATAAAAGTCACATCTTTTCATAAAAGTCGCAACTTTTCATAAAAGTCACAACTTTTCATAAAAGTCATAAGTGACATAAAAGTCACAACTTTTCATAAAAGTCACAATTTTTCATGAAAGGGGAAGACTAGTTTTGGAAATAAATAAATTAAGAAGGAATCCTAGTTTGTGGTGGCACCACATAGGCGGGCCAAGGGAGCAAAATTTTTGTTTTATCTTATTTTGGTTTATTAGATTGGTGTTTCCCTATGATAAATTGAGAGATGACTTTCTCATGAAAGAATGACAAGTTTTACTTTTATTTTGAGTTCATATCATACTTATCTCAAACAGGACCAAAAAAAATTTGATAGGCAAAGGATTTTTGAAATGATTTTTATAATTTGAGAAAGAGAGGAAATATGTGAATTCAAAGGCAATCTCTTGTCATGACTCTTACATTCTTTGTTTGGCTTTGTGACTGTCACACCCCAATCCTACACCCTGGACGTGGCAAACTTGGTAATCAGAGCACAAGATTTAGAAAGGTCATACGAAGTCTCATAAGCCACGTCGAGTAGAGTCTTGTTTATGAGTGTGAAGCGCGCCACATTTACGAATGGGAAGCTATAAGACTTTCAGGAAACTCCACTTCATTCATTACTTTAAGGTTGTGCGATGGAGTTTAACTCTATTAGGTCTCTCTCCTAATCCTTATCTGATGCTCTACGGATATGACTACTCAAAGAGCATACGCTAGAAGGAATGCGGGAGAAAATGTGGAACGAGAAGCTCCTCCAGTTTCAGCCGATCATTTGGATGAGCAAGTGACTAATGCGGTATTGAGAGCTACTTTTAAAGTATTTTCTCAAGCCATGACGGCCCAAGCCAATAGGGAGGTTGTGGTCTCCGTGAAACAAAATATGGGTACGACGGCATCTAGAATTAGGGACTTCACTAGGATGAATCCTCCGTAGTTTTATGGTTCTAATGTTTAGGAAGACCCTCAAGAGTTCATCGATGAGGTTTACAAGGTGTTGATTATCATGGGAGTGACACCGGTGGAAAAGGTGGAGTTGGCCGCTTATCAACTTAAGGGTGTTGCTCAAGTATAGTTCAACCAATAGAAAGAAGGGACAACGGAAGATGCGGGTCCTCTTGATTGTGAAAAGTTTAAAGATTTTTTCCTTGATAGGTTCTTTCCCCTTTATATGAGGGAGGCAAAGGTGTCAGAATTCATCAACCTTCGTCAAGGAAATATGAGTGTGAAGGAATATTCTTCGAAGTTCATACAATTGTCTAGATATGCTCCTACTTTGATTGCCGATCCTAGGGCAAGGATGAGTAAGTTTGTTTCAGGTATGTCCGAGATGGTAGTTAAGGAATGTCGTATTGCTATGCTTATCAATGACATGGACATTTCTCGTCTCATGGTTCATGCTCAACAAATCAAAGAGGAGAAACTTAAGGAAAGGTCTAGGGAGGTAAAGAGGGTTAAGACCGGTGATGGTAACTTCTCACATTCAAGGTCTGATGGGCATGGTCGTTCTATGTTTCGAAAAAGGTTCTCCAGCGAAGGTTCCTCCCATTCTCCTCCTAAGTTCAACAAAGATGGGGTGTCTAACCCTAAGCCTCAAGGAGGAAATGGTGGTGGATCTTTATTGCCTATTTCTACTTGTGCTAGGTGTGGGAAGAAGCACAAGAATAAGTTCGTAACCGGCACGGATGATTGCTTCGGTTGTGGCACGAGTGGTCATAAGATGAGGGATTGATCAATGATTACGGGTAAAGGAAGGGAGGTTAAGCAAGCTCCTCCTAGTGGTTCGGGTTCCAATGCTCCTATGCAAAATCGATACTATGCACTTCAGACTTGTGGCGAATAAGAGGGTTCTCCCAATGTGGTTATCGGTATATTGAAAGTCTTCCAACTTGATATTTATGCTCTACTTGACCACAGTGCTTCTTTATCTTTTGTGACGCCATATGTGGCAATGATATTTGATATTCTTCCGGATGTGTTATTAGATCCTTTTTCAGTCTCTCCTCATGTTGGTGATTCTATTGTGGCTAAGAGGGTCTATAGAAAGTGTCCCATCTCGTTGTCCCATAGGTTCACTCATGTTGACCTGGTAGAACTTGATATGCTAGATTTTGATGTTATCTTTTGTATGAATTGGTTGCATGCATGTTATGCTTCTATTGATTGTGGAACCCGTGTAGTCAAGTTTCAATTTCCAAATGACCCACCCTAGAGTGGAAAGGGCGAAATTCTATGCCTGAGGGTCTGTTTTTTCCTGTCTTAAATATAGAAAGATGATTTCAAAGGGTTGCATTTATCATCTAGTTAGAGTGAGGGATATAGATTCCAAGACCCATACTCTTGAGTCGGTCCCCATCGTAAATGCGTGTCCAGAAGTATTTCCAGATGATTTACCCGGTATTCCTCCCAAATGAGAAATAGACTTCGGTATTGACCTTCTCCTAGATACACAACCTATATCTTTTACTCCTTATCGCATGTCCCCAGTAGAACTTATGGAATTAAAGGAGTAGTTGAAGGATTTGTTAGATAAGGGTTTCATCTGACCAAGTATCTCTCCATGGGGTGCTCCAGTTTTGTCTGTTAGAAAAAAAAATGGTTCGCTCTGTATGTGTATTGGCTACCGGCAATTGAAAAAAGTTACTATTAAGAATAAGTACCCTTTTCTAAGGATAGATTATTTGTTTGATCAACTTCAGGGAGCAATTTACTTCTCTAAGATTGACCTTCAGTCGGGTTATCACCAGTTGATGGTGAAAGAAGATGACATTCCGAAGATGGCTTTTCGAACTTGATATGTTCATTATGAGTTTTTGGTTATGTCGTTTGGGTTGACTAATGCTCCGGCGGAATTTATGAATTTGATGAATAAGGTGTTTAGACAATACCTTGACATATTTGTTATTGTGTTCATTGATGACATATTGATCTATTCAAGGAGTGAAGACGAGCATACCAATCATTTGAGGATTGTGTTGGAAGTCCTCAAGGACAACAACTCTTTGCAAAATTTAGTAAATGTGATTTTGGCTAAGGTCTGTGGCTTTTCTTGTGCATTTTGTTTCCGGTAAGGGTATTAAGCTAGATCCTAAGAAGACGGATGCGGTCAAAATTTGGCCTTGACCTCTAATCCCTTCAGATATTAGGAGATTCTTGGGTCTAGCCGGTTACTATAGAAAGTTTGTTGAAGGGTTTTCTTCAATTTCTTCTCCATTGACGGTATTGACTCAAAAGAAAGTTAAGTGTACATGGTCCGAAGTATGTGAAAAGAGTTTTCAAAAATTGAAAGATAGACTTACTTTCACTCCGGTGTTGACTTTACCGGTAGTGACAAATGGTTTTGTCATTTATTATGATGCCTCAAGAATTGGGTTAGGATTTTTCCTTATGCAAAATGGGAAAGTCATTGCCTATGCTTCAAGGCAACTTAAGATTCATGAAAAGAATTATCCGACCCATGACCTTGAACTAGTGGTGATTTTTTTTGCCTTAAAGATTTGGAGGCATTATTTGTGTGATGTTCATGTGGATGTCTTTACCGATCACAAGAGTTTGCAATATATGTTTCACCAGAAGGATCTAAATTTTCGCCAAAGAAGGTGGCTTGAGTTACTAAAGAATTATGACATGAGTGTTCTCTATCACCCCGGTATGGCAAATGTGGTGGCAGATGCTCTTAGTTGATTATCGATGGGTAGTGTTGCTCACATAGAAGATAATAAGAAAGGGTTAGTTCGAGATTTTCATCTATTGGCCCGATCGGGTGTTCTGTTAGTTGACTCTACCAAGCATGGTGTTATGGTTCACAACGGTTCAGAATCATCCCTTGTGGCAGATGTGAAAGCCAATCAAGGTCTTGATCCAACCTTGGTTGAATTGAAGGAAGCGGTGCTTAAAAAGTCTGTAGAGGCTTTCTCCCAAGGGGGATGGTGTACTTAGATACCAAGGTTGTTTATGTGTTCCTACTGTTGATGACTTGAGAGAGCATATCTTGTCAGAAGCCCATAGTTCTTGATATTCCATACACCCATGAGCCACCATGAGGTACCATGACTTGCGAGAGATCTATTGGTGGAATGGGATGAAGAAAAATATTACAGAATTATTGGCTAAGTGCCCTAATTGTAAACAAGTGAAAGTTGAGCATCAAAAGCCAGGAGGTTTATCTCAAGATATTAGCATTCCTACTTAAAAGTGGGAAGACTTGAACATGCACTTCATTGTTGGGTTGCCTCGCATCCGGCGACAACATGAATCGATTTGGGTTACTGTAGATCGGATGACGTAATTAGCTCTTTATTCCCGTCAAGGTTTCTTATTCTGTGGAGGACTACACGAAGTTGTATTTGAAGGAAATGGTGAGGTTGCACGGAGTTCCCTTATCCATTATCTCTGATCGTGTTACCCAATTAACTTCTCAGTTTTGGAAATATTTCAAAATGAGTCTTGGTACTCGTTTTAAGCTTCGTACGGCCTTTAACCTAAAAACCGATGGGCAGGCGGAGCTTACTATCCTAACTTTGGAAGATATGATAAGAGCATGTGTAATTGACATCAAGGGTAATTGGGATGATCACTTGCCTTTGATTGAGTTTGCATATAATAATAGTTATCACTGAAGTATTGGTATGGCTCAATTTGAGGCCCTTTATGGTAGGAGGTGTAGATCTCCTGTACGTTAGTTTGAGGTGGGTGAAGTTGCTTTGTTAGTACTCGAGTTTATTCATGAGGCTATGGAGAAAGTTCAGCTTATTAGAGAAAGGTTGAAAATGGCTCAAAGTCAACAAAAGTCCAATGCCGATGTTAGAAGAAGAGATCTTGAGTTTGAGGTAAACGATTGGGTTTACTTGAAAATTTCACCCATGAAGGGTGTAATGAGGTTTGGGGAAGAAAGGGAAACTTAGTCTTCGTTATGTGGTCCATATCAGATTTTGAGATGTATTGGAAAGGTGGCTTATGAGATTGATTTGCCTAATGATTTGGCATTGATGCATCCCGTTTTTCATGTCTCCTTGTTGAAGAAATGCGTTGGAGATCCGACATCCATAGTTCCCTTAGAAGGTTTGGGAATTGATGAGAATCATTCTTTTGAGAAAGATCCGGTTGAGATTTTAGACCGACTAGTTAAGAAGTAGAGAAATAAAGAAGTTTCTTCCTTGAAAGTTCTTTGAAAGGATCAGCTAGTTGAGGGTGCTACTTGGGAGGGCGAGGCTGATATGATATCCCGTTATCCTCATCTTTTTCCCTCTGTCCCTACTCAAGCTTGAGGTATTTAGTTCCTCATGGTTTACCCTTTTGGTGTCATATGTCTTAGATATTCCCATGATTCCTTGTTTATGCTTGTTCATGAAAAACTAGAATTTTGAGAAAAATGAGTTTGCATGATTGATTCCTACATGTTTATGTGAACTGAGTATGAGCTGCGTATAGACTCTATGATATGATGCTTTGAACATGCTTTAGCTCGGAGTTGATGTTTCATCCTTGTATATGTGCATTTATGTAATTGCTTTCATGTTGGATTGTTAGGTTAAGTTCCTACCTTTCTTATGATGTGTTGGATCTCATTCGAGGACAAATGATCCCAAGAGGGAGATAATATAACACCTCAGATTCGAGAAGACAAGAAAATTTGAGTTTTTAGAAATATGGTGCCAGTTCCGATGAAGCCACCAACGGCCCGTGGACTGACACACAGACCTTAGTTTAGCCCCGCGGTTGGCCAGCCTAAGATCCCAAAAGTTTTAAAGTTCCAATACTTAGTGATGGGTCACCAGGATGACCCGTCATCCAATCCACGTGCCGTAGATAGGTTTTGTAGGTGTGTCCCATACATAGAGAAATTTGAGAGTCACAGGTCGAGTACGACGGCCACGACCCACGGCCCGTCACCCGAACCATGGTCCGTAGGAAGGGGTCCGTCGTTCGTCGACCAATAATCGAGTCTATGAAACCAACGTCGCCCGACCAGGACGACCTGTAGGTAGAACCACAGACTGTAGGTCCCCACTGTCGTTGGTGACAACAGTTATTTTTAGGGGATTCTTGGTAGTTTCCCCAAATTGTGTTAATTCAATACCATGTCGTTTTTCCCTCTTTTAGAACCCCTATATAAGCATTTCAACCCCAAAATTTACTCAATTGAAATCATTCTCTCAAATTCCTTAAAGAAGAACAAGTCTTCCTCTCAAGTATTTCTCTCTCAAGAAGTTGAAGAAGAAATCTAGGGTTTGCAAGTCAAGTCTCCAATTCCACCATTGAAGTCAAGATTTTGGCATTGAGGTATGATAGTTTTCTTTCATGGAGCCCTTTCCTCCATGGAGTTCCCAAATTCAAAAATTTACAAAGTTAGAATCCCCCTATTGAGTTATGGTTTTCTTACATGTCATGGGTTATTTTTAATATTGATTTATTTGATTGTTTTATGATCTATAAACCATGAATAGATATAAGTACATGATTTAATGATGACTTCCCATGAACCCATGCTTAACCCATGTTTTCTAGATGTTGATGATTGAAAGTGGGTTTTGAACTAAGAAAGGTCAATTATGGAATTATGCATGTTCTTATGGAATTGATGAGATATGATGTAGATTGCTTCGAGAGTAAAGGCATATATGTTGTTGTGGCTAATTGTTGTGAAAGGATTGCACACATAACTACCTCATGCATGAATGTGAAAGGTTTTCTCACATAAAGGATTCTCAGGTTGAAAGGTCTTCTCACCTAAAATAAATCAAAGATAAGGAGCTATTCAAATGAAACCAAGCTTGGATTGGTTATTTAATTGTACCTTTCCATGGATGACATATGACTTAGCTTGGATTGGATAGATGACATGCCCTTCCATGGATAATAAAGACAAGTGAAGAAGACGACTATTTCATGGGATTTACGCTTAGAACCAAGAGGATATTGATATGGGAGCTCTCCCATTAGTAGAGGTCGGGTTTCTAGAAGCAATCTCTTTATCCCATACCTATGTGCCCCCATAGTATGATTGTCTTAGATAGACATTAGCTAGTGGATCCACATAAGCTAGAAGTTCGTGGTCTTAGCATGGCAAGTAGGACACCCCTTTTCGGTGTGCGGTAGACACCGGATTCTGTGTTGATAGCTCACACGGTCTTATATGTCAGTTAAAGGTAAATCTACCACAATAATGAACTAAGGTTACTTCAAGAAGTATCTTACATATGACATTATGATGATGTCTATTAGCATTTACCATGATTTATGACTTATGTCTTCTAACTCTTTTACATTGATGATTTAGCTTGGTCATTGCACTTTATGACAATGTCCCTTTTCTCATGTTTTCAAATATTTTATGCATGGCTATCATACTTGGTACATATTTTGTACTAACGCATACTCTTGTCTACATTTCCCCAAATGTAGGGACCGACCTTACAAATTCGCACTTCTGTGGCTAGGGATCTCATATAGAAGATTGAAGTTTGGTGAGTCCTCATATTCCGAGGACCGGGCTTGATTTCCCTTTTTGTCCTTACTTTCAATTTTGGAACTTGATGTACGGGCTACACTCCGATCTATCCTATTTACTAGCTTGCTTTTACACGATGTTTAGATTTTCGCTTTTCTTTATAAAACTTTTAAATGTTGAATATGTCTCTTTATCTCTTGTATTCTATTTTGATGTATGATGAATGCTAAGTGGGTTGTATGGGGCCTCTTGGGGTCCTATACGCCATGTTACTTCTAGGGGGGTCGTGACAAGTTGATTTTAAATGATAAAATATTTCAAAGAAGCTGACTATTGCCTTGTGAAAATGGTGGAACCAATTGTGGTTTGTATTTGTATATAGAATCTTTCCTTCTTCTTTTTTTTCCAGTCATAGTAGTCTATTGTGAAACCCCTATGTCTTGATGAGACAGTCAATCCTATGCTTAGTGAGTGCTTTGCTTAAGGATAAACAATAGTTCATGATTGAGGGTTCTATAGATTACCAACTTGTTTGACTCTTAAACATGAATTATTGTCACGTTTTACTGCTAATTGAAGGGATTTAAGGTCCTTGTAATAGTATATGCAGGCATTCCTTAAAAAATAATAGAATGAAGGATTGGAGCTGGAACATAACTACTTTGAACATGGCAAGGAACCTTTGTGTAGCGGAAGTGCACATGCATTTCACATGTGCAACACATTTGATAAGAGAAGAAACTAGATTTGCATACACATGCTGCAGAAGTGAACTTCTTTTTCACCGTTGCAAGCACGTGTTCGATTGATCAAATACTGAATGAAATTGATAATGTGGGTTTGCATTACCCAAACACTCATGAGTGGCACCCACATTAAACAACCAGATGGGAGAACCATCAACTAACCTGAAAGCCAACCCAACATTATTTGAAATCAAAGTCAATCATATAAAAGTAAAATAGTTCAACAATCAAAGGATTGAGTTCCCATAAACTCAACCCAAAAGTTCAAAACATTTAATGCGGAAAATAACCCCTAAAAGAACTGAAAGTCATCATAACCAAAACTCTAAAGTTTAGGCTTACCAAAAGTTGACAAGTAGTGATGTGATCTCAATGGCATGCCAGTTGATGATCATGAATACATGTATCTGTATTATAAAATTATGCAACATCGATTGATATCAGTACATGAAATGTACAGTATGTCATAAAGCTGAATGAAATAGATAATTGAGCTAAAAGACTGAAGAAATTCAACTGAAGTAAAGCATCCACATGAAGAAAAATCATTTAAGCTTTACACTATAAGATGCAATGATAGAAAATACTGAAATATCAACACTTCACTTTATTATGGAGTTTCTCTAACCGAAAACCATCACTAGGAGCCTCGTGATAATATTACGTCTTACCCACGTTGCTAGAGCCTCCCTATACCTTGTCGAAGTATAGAAAAAAACTTTAACTTATGGATCCAATAAAAGCCCTCTTGAGGCAGGTGAGGAGTCGCCCGTCTTGCGGTCCGATCCTATCTACGCGGGCAGTGTAGGTTTAAGTTTGAGTTATATTAACTCTTACCTCAAATATATGCTCAATACTACTCTCAATATGTAAATATGTACGCTCATATAAAATACTCATACGGTTGAGTTAATACTCAAAAGACCTACTTTAAGGGATAATTGAACTTTACTTTATTTGTCTGAAATGCTTCAGAAAACTCTTTATGCTTTTCTGGAAATAATATTTGCTTTCTAAATATAAAAATAATATATTTAGGATCATAAAGTTCCCTCAAAACTCTTCTCAATGATGCTTTAAAATTACTCTTGGACTCTCTTTAAATTCCAAAATCAATGCAAGCAAATAATTGTAAAATAATTTCAAAAAAATCACCTCAACTAGGGTTCATGTGAAAATATAAGCAAGAACAACAAAGCAAGGATCTAAATTCATAATGTATCATAATCTTAAAATTGAGAAATCAAAACCCGAAATAAGAACATAATTTAGATTTAGAATTTGATGGAACTTTGGGTAGAACACTGGATTTTATTCTTTCTTACTAAATTTAGATGTAAGGCGTGAGGACGAACTTAGTCCAACACTATGAATAGTCTTACATACTTGGATGAAAAATGTTCTAGAGGAAACTTGAAAAATATAAAGAAACGCTTGAAAACCCTGGCATTCTCCTCTTGGATCCTTGCTCTAAGTCTTGGAAGTGTTTCTGAGAGTTTTAGGAAATTTATATATATATATTATTCCTTGAAAATAATTCCCTTTATCGTGTTCGTAATTGTAGTAGGAAATACAAATTCTCTAAATAAAACAATACTATCATATACCTTTACCATATCAAGTTTCAAAAGCAAATTATGTCCTTCATTCTTACTTTTGATATTTTGGAAAATCTCCTGAGCTAGCTAGGATTTTCTGTAATAAATATACCATTCAAGAAACCACTTTGTGTAATACCTCAGATTCAAGAAAGGCTAGAAAAGGGTCAAGTGGGCAACTCACCAGCCCAAAAGTGGATCAGGAACTCTCCATGGAGCCCCAGACGGGCCGTGAAGGGGACCACGGTCCATTAGTAGGCTTGTGGTAAGTTCCCATAAATTGCAATGGAAAGTTTCACATTTATGGATGCCTAGATGGCCCATGGTGAGGTTGATGGGCCGTCAAAGGGGTCGTCAAGTGTGTCACTAGAATGCGTTTTTCTTCCCCTAGCCACTGGTCAAGGACCACGGATGGCTAAACGGTCTGTGGTACCCTTGACACGCAGTAAAGGTCCCCGTGAAGTGGTACAGTAAGGCCTATCAGACAGAGCCCCTTCACGACCAGTTGGAGAGGCCATGGTGCCCTAGACGGGATGTGAAGGGATTACGTTAGCTTTAAGTCAGGTGCTTTTGGGTCTTTTCCTAATTGTTTTAAATCAATACTATGTTGTTTTACCCTTTACCCAAAGCCCCAAATAAAGGTTTTTTACCACCAAAATTACCCAATTCAATTCATTCTCTCAATTTTCCAAAAGAAGAACAAGTTCATCCTCCCCAAATATTTCTCTCTTTAGAAGAGGAAGAATAAGAAGAAGTCAAGTTAGGGTTTTAAGATCAAGTCTCCAACTCACCATTTCTTGTGGGCTTTGAACTCTAAGGTATCATAGTCCTCATCTATGGAGTTCTGTCCTCCATAGAGTTTCTAAATTTCCCAATTTTGAAGTTAGAAATCTCCAATTCAAGTTAGGGTTTTCTTTGATTTTATGGGTTCCTTTCAATATTGATATAGTTGATTGTTTTATGATCTATTAAGCATGAATTGAGATAATTCTATGATTTTATGATGAATCCCCATGAACCCACGCATAACCTATGTTGTTTAAGCAATGATGAGATAATATGGGATTTTAGCTATGAAAGAATAGTTTGATGTAAATGATATATGTTTCTTTGAGATTAAAGCTGATATTTTTTTTGTTGTTGTTGTTGTGAAAGGATTTCTCACATAATACTCTATACATGCATGTGAAAGGGTTTTCTCACATAAGGATTCTTAAGAGTTGAATGGTTTTCTCATCTAACTTAGAATCAAGTTTAGGAGCTATTCTAAAGAAAGATACCTTGTATTTGATACTTGCTGTGCCTTTCATAAAAGATAAGTCAAGTAAAGAATTATGACTATTCCGTGGGATTTATGCTTAGCACCGAGAGGATATTGAGATGGAGCTATCCCGTAGCTTGAGGTCGGGTTTCTAGTAGCAATCTCCTTATCTCATACCTATGTGCCACCATAGGATTATTGTCATAGATAGACATTAGCTAGTGGATCAATGTAAGCTGGAAGTAAGGTTCTTGCCTTGGAAACTAAGGACACCCCTTTTTGGTGCGGGGCAGACACCAGATTCCATGTTATTGCTCACATGGTTTCTATGACGGTTAAGGCTACTTCCCAAACTAATGATGAACTATGGTTACTTCAAGAATTATCTCACAAGTGTTCAAAATATGAGTTTTACTTGTAATTGACCATGGTTATTATGATGTTTTCTAACCTTTCTTTCTTATGGTTTTAACTTGGTCTTGCATGACATGAAAGGTCCTTTTCATCATTATTTTATATCTCTATGCATTTCTATCATTCTTGTTACATTTCTATACTAATATATACTCTTGCCTACATTCTTTCTTAAATGTAGGATTCGACGTTCCGATTGTGCATCCCCATGGCTAGAGGTCACATTGGTTACATTGAGTAGTGGTGAGTGCTCATGTTCCGAGGACCAAACCTTTTATCACTTTCAGTCTTTAGTTTTCAAATGTTGTACTATATTGTTGTGAGACAATATAGACTTCCAATTTTTTTTATCAAACTATGAATTGTCTTTTAAATTCTCTTGAATTTCTATTATCTTGATTATACATACTATGTGTCTTGTGTAGGGCCTCTCAGAGTCATATATGCCATGTTACGCCGAGGGTGTACCTTGGGTCATGATAAACTTGGTATTTAGAGCACAAGGTTTAGAAAGGTCCTAGGATGTATCACAAGCCACGTCAAGTAGAGTCTTGCTCAAAAGTATGAAGCACACCACATTTATGAATAGAAAGCTATAAGATGATTAGAAAACTCCACTTCCTTCATTACTCTAAGTTGTGTGATAGAGTGTAACTCAATAATTGCTTTCTCCTAATACGTGTCCAATGCTTTTCAGGATACACCTCCTCAAAGAGCATACATTAGGAGGAATGCGAATGAAAATATGGAACAAAAAGCTCCTCCTCAAGTTCCTTAAGTTTCGGTCGATCCATTGGCCGAGCAAGTGACTAATGCAGAGTTTAGGGCTGTTTTTCAAGTTTTAGCTCAAGGCATGACGACTCAGGTCAATAGGGAGGTTGCGATTCCGGTGAACCCCAATGTGGGTACTCCAACATCTAGAGTGAGGGACTTCACTAGAATGAATCCCCCAGAATTTCATGGTTCTAAGGTTGAGGAAGATCCTCAAGAGTTCATTGATGAGATTTATAAGGTGTTGATGATTATGGGAGTGACGCTGGTGGAGAAGGTGGAATTGGCTGCTTACCAACTTAAGGGTGTTTCTCAAGTTTGGTTCAACCAATGGAAGGAAAAGAGGGCAGTTGATGCAGGTCCTCTTGATTGGGAAAAGTTCAAGGTGGCTTTCCTTGATAGGTTCTTTCCCCTTGAGATGAGGGAGGCAAAAATTCTTGAATTCATCAACCTTCGTCAATGAAACATAAGTGTGAAGGAATATGCGTTGAAGTTCACACAATTATTTGGGTGTGCTCCTACTATAATTGCCGATCCTAGGGCAAGGATGAGTAAGTTTGTCTCGGGAGTGTCGGAGATAGTAGTCAAAGAATGTTGTGCCACCATGCTTATCAATGATATGAACATTTCTCATCTAATATTATATGTGCAACAAATAGAAAAAGAGAAACTTAAGGGAAGGCCTAGGGAGACAAAGAAAGAAAGCACCGGGGATGGTGACTTTTCACATTCAAGGTCTGATGGATGTGGTCATTCTAGCTTCCCACAGAGGTTTTCCGGTCAAGGTTCCTCCAATTCTCCTTCTAGATTCAACAAGGATAGGGTATCTAACCCTTAACCTCAAGGAGGAAATGGTAGTGGATCTGCATTGTCTACTTGTGCTAAGTGTGGAAGGAAACATGAGTGTAGATGCTTAGCCAGTATGGATGATTTCTATTGTTGTGGTAAAGAGTGACCATAAGATATGGGATGGTCCAACACTCGGGAAGAGAAGCTAGGCAAGCTCCGCCTAGTGGTTCAGGTTGAAGTGCTCCAAAGAAAAATAGATTTTATCCACTCCACACTCGCCAAGAGCAAGAGGGTTCTCCCGATGTGGTTTCCGGTATGTTAAAAGTCTCTCATCTTGATGTTTATGCTTTGCTTGATCCCGGTGCTACCTTGTCTATTGTGAAGCCATATGTGGCTATGAGGTTTGATATTCTTCCAGATGTATTGTTAGACCAGTTTTTTGTCTCTACTCCGATCGGTGAATCTATTGTGGTTAAGAAATTCTATAGAAATTGTCTCGTCTCCTTATCACATAGAGTCACTCATGTTGATCTTGTAGAGCTTCATGTGTTAGATTTTGATGTAATTCTTGGTATGGATTGGTTGCATTCTTGTTATGCTTCTATTGATTGTAGAACCACAGTGCTCAAGTTTAAGTTTTCAAATGAGCCTATCCTAGAGTGGGAAGGAGGAAATTCTATGTCGAAAGGTCTGTTTGTTTCTTGACATAAAGCAAGAAAGATGATTTCTAAGGGTTGCATTTACCATCTAGTTAGGGTGAGGGATATTAATTCTGAGACCCTACTCTTGAGTCGGTCCCCGTTGTAAATTAGTTTCCAGATGATCTACCCGGTATTCCCACTAAAGGGAAATAGACTTCGGTATTGACCTTCTCCCAAATAAACAACCTATATTTATTCTTCCTTACATAATGGCTTCGGAAGAACTTAAGGAATTGAAAGAGCAACTGAAAGATCTCCATGGGCTGCTCCAGTTTTGTTTGTTCGAAAGAAAGATGGTTCCCTTTTTATGTGTATCGAGTACCGTTACTGGAATAAGGTTACCATTAAGAAAATATATAATTTCCCTAAGGATAGATGATATGTTTTACCAACTACAAGGAGCAAGTTACTTTTCTAAGATTGACCTCCGGTCGGGTTATCACCAATTGAGGGTTAAATAATATAATGTTTGGAAAATAGCTTTTCAAACTCGGTATGGTCATTATGAGTTTTTGGTGATGTCATTTGGCTTGACTAATGCTCCGGCCACTTTTATGGACTTAATGAATACGGTGTTTAGGCAATACCTTGACATGTTTGTGATTGTATTCATTGATGATATATTGATTTGTTCAAGAAGTGAAGACGAGCATACCCATCATTTGAGGATTGTGTTGCAAGTCCTTAAGGACCAACAACTCTTTGCAATGTTTAGTAGATGTGAGTTTTGGTTAAATTTTGTAGGGTTTCTTGGTCACATTGTTATTGAAAAGGGTATTGAGGTAGATCCTAAGAAGAAATATGCGGTAAAGAGTTGGCTTAGACCTTTATCCCCTTCGGATATTAGGAGTTTCTTCGGTTTAGAAGGTTTGTGGAAGGGTTTTCATCGATTGCATCTCCATTGATGGCATTGACCCAAAAGAAAGCCCAATTCCTATGGTTGAAAGCTTTAGAAAAGAGTTTTCAGGAATTGAAGGATAGACTTACTTCCGCTCTAGTGTTGACTTTACCTGAAGGAACCGATGTATTTTTTGTTTATTGTGATCCTTCAAGAATTGGGTTAGGATGTGTCCTTATGCAAAATGGGAAAGTCATTGCGTACGCCTCAAGGATACTTAAAGTGCACCAAAAGAACTATCCTACCCATGATTTAGAACTAGCGGTGGTTGTGTTTGCTTTGACAATATGGAGGCATTAATTATATGGTGTTCATGTCGATGTCTTTACCGACCATAAAAGTTTACAATATTTCTTTCATCAGAATGATCTGAATCTTCGCCAATGGAGGTGGCTTGAATTACTAAAGGACTATGACATGAGTGTCCTTTATCACCCCGGCAAGATGAATGTGGTAGGGGATACTCTTAGTCGATTTTCAATGGGTAGTGTTGCTCATGTAGATTATAGTAAGAAGGAATTGGTTCGAGATATTCATAGATTTGCCCGAATAGGTGTTCGATTCTCCGACTCCACCAAAGGGGCTGTTATGGTTCAGAATCATCTTTTGTGGCAGATGTGAAAGGGAAGTAAGGTCTTGATCCGACTTTGGTTGAATTAATGGAAGCGTTGCTTAAAACGTTTGTAGAGGCTTTCTCCCGAGGGGGAGATGGTCTGCTTTATTATCAAGGACGTTTGTGTGCTCGCAATGTAGATGACTTGAGAGAGCAAATCTTATTAGAAGCCTATAGTTCTCTATATTTCATTCATCCGGGAGCCACAAAGATGTATCGTGACATGTGGGAGATCTATTGGTGGAATGGGATGATGAAGGATATTGAGGAATTTGAAGCTAAGTGTCCTAACTGTCAACAAGTGAAAGTTGAGCGTCAAAAACTGGGAGGTTTTTCCCAAGATATCAGTATACCTACTTGGAAGTGGGAAGACTTTAATATGGACTTCATTTTTTGTATACCTCACACCCGACGGCAACACGATTCGATTTGGGTTATAGCAGATCGAATGAAGAAATCAGCTCATTTCATTCCCGTCAAAGTTTCTTATTCGGTGGAGGACTGTGCTATGTTGTATTTGAGAGAAATGATTAGGTTTCATGGAGTGCCCTTGTCCATTATCTCCGATCGTGGTACCCAATTCACTTCTCAGTTTTGGAGATTTTTCCAAAAGGTTCTTGGTACTCGTGTTAAGCTTAGTACAGCCTTTCATCCTCAAATCGATGGTCAATCAGAGTGTACTATCCAAACTTTGGGAGATATGATGAGAGCATGTGTGATAGACTTCAAGGGTAATTGGGATAATCACTTGCCTTTGATTGAATTTGAGTATAATAATAGCTATCACTCAAGTATTGGTATGGAAACATTTGAGGCTTTCTATGGTAGGATATGTAGATCTCCCTTGTTTGAAGTGGGTGAAGTTGCTTTGATAGGTCTTGAGTTGGTACATGAGGCTATGGAGAAAGTTCAACTTATAAGAGAGAGGTCGGAAACGACTCAATGTCGAAACAAGTCCTATGCCGAAGTTAGAAGGAGAGATCCTGAGATTGATGCGAATGATTGGGTCTAGTTGGAAGTTTGACCCATGAAGGGTGTAATGAGATTTGGAAAGAAGGGGAAGCTTAGTCCATGTTATGTGGGTCCATATAAGATTTTGAGGAGTTTTGGAAAGGTTGCTTATGAACTTGAATTGCCTAATGACTTGGCATTAGTGCACCCAGTTTGCCATGTCTCTTTGTTGAAGAAATGTGTTGGTGATCCGACATCTTTAGTGCCATTGGAGAGTCTTGGCATAAAGGATAGCCTTTTTTATGAAGAAGTTCCGGTTGAAATCTTAGACCGGTAGGTTTAAAAGTTGAGAAATAAAGAAATTGCTTCGGTGAATGTTCTTTGGAGGAATCAGTTAGTTGAGGGTGCTACTTGGGCGGCCAAGGCCGATATAATATCCCGTTATCCTCATCTCTTTCCCTCCATCTCTACTCTAGCTTGAGGTATTAAGTTCCTCATGGTTTACTCTTTTAATGTCATGTGTCTTATATATTCCCATGATTTCCTCATTAATGCATGTTCATGAAAAGATTGAATTTTGAGACAATGAGTTTGTTGATTGATTTCTTCATGTTTATGTACATTTGAGTATGAGTTGCATATAGATCATATGAATTGATGTTTCCTCCTTGGATACGTGCATTTTGTGATGGCATACATGTTGGGATGTTAGGTTTGAGTTCCTATCTTTCTTATGATGTTTTGAACCTCACCGAGGATGAATGTTGCAAAGGGGGAGATATTGTAACACCTAAGATTCGAGAAAGGCTGGAAAATGGTAAAGTCGGCAACTCACCAGCCAAAAAGTCGAACATGGAACCTTCCACGAAGTCCCAGATGGGCCGTGAAGGGGACCACGGTCCGTTAGTAGGCTCGTTGTAAGTTACCAGAACATGCCATGGAAAGTTTCACATTGACGGATGCCTAGACAGCCCATGGTCAGGTTGACGGGCTGTAAAACGGGAGGTAAAGTGGGTCACCAAAAGGGGTTTTTCTTCCCCTAGCCACTGCTCAAGGACCACGGAAGTCTAAACGGTCTATTGTACACTTGACAGGCCGTAAAGGCCCCCGTGATGTGGTATAGTAAGGCCTATCAGACAGAGCCCCTTCACGACCCATTAGACAGGCTGTGGTGCCCTAGACGGGTTGTGAAGGATTGAACCTCGACCCAACGAAAAACAAAAGAAAAGCGAAAATATAAAGCAAGAACAAGACAAAGGCGGAAAACTTATTCATTCTAAACATACCCCAAAACCTGATTGTCACGTGTACAAGCCACTAAATACATAAAGTGAGGAATTTAGAAGGAAGTTCAAGTCTCAGTCTTTGTTTCTCAAATAGAAAAAAACATAAAGTAAAGGAACAAGAGGGTCTGACGGGATGACAATTACCTACCTCTCAAAATCCTTGACAAGCCTCGAAATCAGAAGAACGAGATAGATATCACACGGGTCCTGGCTCGGAACCTACACAAGTGTAGAAGAAAGGGGTGAGTACCAACAAAATGGTACCGAACAAGCAACCTAATAAATAAGGCATCTAGCTAGGAATCAGGTAACCCTTATACCCCAACCGAACCACTTCAAACTAAAATCTGCATAAAAATAAGCCCAACCTAACGTTTTTGCAAAATACCGCTTACAGGGCCCAACACATAGAATCTAATAGTCACAAATCAACAATCAAACGAATCAAGTATGTCATGCCCCGAGGCTACCCCGTTGACGTAACACGATACCGAAGATCACGAGTGACCCCAAGCTAATCCTGTATCTCGCATAATCATAAGCATACTGAGAATAACTGAATAATATATGAACTATGCGGAAGCTAAACAATAGATAACAAGAAAATGGGGAATACCCATCTAGTCTGAATGTATAAAACATACTAAGAGTTTAATAACACTGAAAGATCAAACTCAACAAGTCAAGCTGATACCACTACTATGTCTGAAAAGCCTCTAACTGAGTTCAGTTGCTGGGACATACCCCCAGCTAACCCAAGAAAAACTTAAAATTGAATAGCAGACTATAAATGAAAAGCATGTATGTTGTCGTCGAAGTATGAGGACTCACCACTGAAGCTGCTGAATATGGATCGAGAATCGATATATGCGTGTTCTGGATATTGAGTACCTGAACCTACATCATGAAAGGATGTAGCGCAAAGTATGCTTAAGTACTTTGAATATATTGAGCATGGAGGATATAGATACTAAGCTGCACAAATATATATAAGCTGAACAAATCATAACTGAGTAATGACATAAACTGAGCAAGAATGTAAATATTGAACATAACTGAAAAGCTAAGCTGAATGCAATGACCAAGTACTAATCATGAAAATATCATGCTGATCTGAATGCTGAAGTATATACTGAAAACCTAGTCAAATGCACTAAGAGTCTAACTGTGGGAGCTACTATTAACCTACATAAAACCACGTGAGCTAAACATGGAGTCTGATGTATACGCCCCATCAAGAGAACCCAATATACCTTGCCAGGGGTATAAAGCCATAACTGGCGTGATCACTAAATCTAATGCCCAACATAGGGGACTTATTATCCTACGAGGCACCTAGTTCTTGGACTATGAGGGTACGCTGAACCCTAGTCCAACTCGGTGCTAAGTCTACTCCCAACCGAATATGTATATGACTGAAATGCTGAACAACTCAAATACTGACATGTAATCTGAGAATGCAACATTTATGTACTGATAATGTGACATTCCAAATCTGGAGCTTGATTATATGTTTAACTGACCTAGAAAGTATAATTCATGAACTAAGAGAATTTATACCAACTAGGGTTCTGAGTTTCATACAAGGAATTAAGTAAACTTTCCAAGTAACAAGTTATTTCGATTTAGGATACTACTACAACAACTAAATCACAAAAAATATTCAAGGTTTTACAAACCCTGGGTCTAAACAAGAGATGGAGAATCAAGGAGCTGACTGAATTCCAGGGACCTAGTGGATGAAAGGAACCCACTAGTGAAATCCCACATACCTGGTGATGAAATCTACAGAGAAATCCTTCAATTTTTGGGGATGAAACTGAAGAAAACCTGCTGCGTGTTCTTGAGGAAAACTGGCACCTCTTTCTCTTCTCTTCGTTCTAATTTTTGGTGATTTTGGAGAATAATGGTTTTGGGTATGTTTGACTAAGTTATTAGGCTTAAACTAAGTAAAACGACATAGTTTAGGTATTAAATGACGTAGTTTAAATGCCCAATGCATAGGGGAAAAGACAAAAGCGACCCTAACTTAAAAGCTAACGAGGCCATCGACGGACCATGGACTGAACGACGGTCTATCCTGGCAGGGCTTCGTTCAGCATCTTGGGCTTGGTTTGAGGGCCACTATCCACGGATCCTGGACCACGGACCATGGTTCCACCTACTGTTTGTAGGTCTGGCCGTAGACCGTGGTTTGGCATCCGTCGTTGGCATCTGCAAGTTCTGAAAATCTGGAGTTTGGTCTTTCTCAAATCCAGGGTGTTACATTATCTCCCCCTTGGGAACATTTGTCCTCGAATGAAGTCTAAAATAGCTGAGTATGGAGGGAAGGAGCTGCAATCCCTACTACTAAGTACTAGAAACTGATATCTAACTGAATTGAGTTCCAAGAACATGTAAATATGCTGAAATACAAGAACAATTGAAGGAACATAATACCGAGACAAAATTTACGCAAGAGTAAACTAAGAGACTGGAGAGGAACTATTACCTCAAGCTGAAACGGAATCGGAAGGAAAGAGGTTAGGATACTTGGCCTTCATGGCTGCTTCTGCTTCCTAGTTACCTTCCTCTACGGACTAACTCTTCCACAAAACCTTCACTGAAGCGACTTGTTTATTTCTCAACCTACGAACCTGACGGTCAAGAATCTCTACTGGCAGCTCTTCCTAAGTGAGGCTATCCTTCATAGCACTAATTTCTAATGGTACTATAGATGTTGGATCACCCACACACTTCTTCAACAAGGAAATGTGAAAGACTGGATGAACCGCTGGCAAATCTCATCACCCCCTTCATAGGTGACACCATCAGGAAAACCCAATCATCAATTTCGAACTCTAAGTCCCTTCTCCTTACATCTGCACAGGACTTTTGAAGACTCTGAGCTGTCTTAAGTCTATCCCTGATGAGCTGAACTTTTTCCATAGCTTCATGAACTGAATCTGGCCCTATCAAGGTTGCTTCACCTTCTTCAAACCAACCAATCGGGGACGTGCATCTACACCCATATAGGGCCTCATAAGGGGCCATCTGAATACTGGAATAAAAGTTATTATTATAGGAGAACTCTATGAGAGGTAGGTGATCATCCCAACTACCCTTGAAATCGATCACGCAAGCTCACAACATGTCCTCTAAGGTCTAAATGGTACGTTCTGCCTGATCATCCTTCTGTGGATGAAATGTTGTACTGAGATTTACTAGAGTACCAAGACCTTTCTTAAATGATTTCAAGAAATGAGAGGTAAACTGAGGACCTCTATCTGAAATGATAGACAAGGGAACCCCATGCAACCTGACTATCTCCTTAATGTAGAGTTTAGCGTAGTCCTCCACTGAATCTGTAGTCTTGACATCAAAGAAGTGGGCGGACTTGGTAACTCTGTCCATTATTACCCAAATGGAGTCATGTTGTCTGCGAGTAAGAGGTTAACCCGTAATGAAGTCCATGTTTATCACTTCCCACTTCCATGTAGGAATGTTAATCTCCTGAGTCATACCTCCTGGTTTCTGATATTCTACCTTAACCTTTTGACAGTAAGGACACTTAGCCACAAAGTCTGCTATGTCCCTCTTCATGCCGTTCAGCCAAAAGAATTATCATAGATCAAGGTACATCTTAGTGGTACCGATGAATGGAATAACTGGAGTTATGATTTCTTGTAAGGATCTGCTTCCTCAACTCACCCACATTAGGAACACATAAGCGACCCTGGTAACGAAGCACATCATCTCCCCCTGGGGAGAAAACCTGAACTTTCTGCTGATGGAATGCACCTTTCAACTGAAGTAATATAGGATCACTATCTTGTTTTTTCTTAACCTCTGCTACCAATGAAGATTTTGATCCATTCTGAACTACCACCCCACTATTTGACGTGTCCATAAAGCCAATTCCTAAGCGAGCAAGCTGGTGAACATATTTGGCTAGCTCTTTCCTTTCTTCCTCAACATGTGCTACACTACCCATGGACAACCTACTGAGGGCATCAACCACTACATTGGCCTTACCCGGATGGTACAACACATTCATGTCATAATCCCTGAGGAATTCAAGCCATCTCCTATGACGAAGATTCAACTATTTCTGGGTGAACACATACTGGAGGATTTTATAATCTATGAATAAATCAACATGAACACCATACAAGTAGTGTCTCCAAATCTTTAGGGCAAATACTACGGTTGCAAGCTCGAGGTCATGAGTCGGGTAGTTCTTCTCATTGACCTTAAGCTGTCTAGAAGCATAAGTTATGACTTTAACTCTCTACATCAGCACACAACCTAAGCCGACCCTGGATACATCACAATAAATTACATGACTGTCTGAACTATCTGGTAGAGTCAATACCGGAGCTGTACTCAACTTAGTCTTCAGTTCTGAGAAACTTTTCTCACACTCATTTGACCTTCTTCTGAGTCAACTTGGTCAATGAGGAAGTTATGGATGAAAATCCTTCAATAAATCTCTTGTAATAACTGGCCAAACCTAAGAAACTTCTGATATCTGTTGGAGAGGTGGGTCTGGGCCAGTGATGTACTGCCTCAATTTTCTATGAATCCATTCAGATACCTTCGCTGGATACCACATGACCAAGGAAGGCGACAGACTGTAACCAAAATTCACATTTGCTGAGCTTAGCAAATAAATGGCGATCTTTGAGAGTTTGCAGAACAACCCTCATGAGTCGCATGCTCTTCCTCACACTGAGAACAAATTAGGATATGATCAATAAAGACGATGACGAACAAGTCCAAATACTATTTGAACACCCTATTCAGTAAGTCCATGAAAGCTGTAGGAGAATTTGTTAGTCAAAAAGACATAACTACAAATTCATAATGACCATACCAAGTTCTGAAAGCTGTCTTCGAAATGTCACTATCTCTGACTCTGAGCTGATGATAGCTGGATTTTAGGTCTATCTTAGAAAAATAACTAGCACCCTGAAGTTGGTCAAACAAGTCATCAATCCTAGGGATAGGGTACTTATTCTTTATTGTGACTTTTTATAACTGCCGATTGTCAATGCACATTCTAATGGAACTATCTTTCTTTTTCACGAACAATAATAGAGCACCCTATGGAGAGATACTGGGTCTGACGAAGCCTTTATCTAAAAGGTCTTTCAATTGCTATTTCAACTCCTTAAGCTCGGCTAGAGCCATTCTGTAAGGAGGAATCAAAATAGGTTGGGTATCTTGAAGAAGATCTATTTCAAAGTCGATTTCCCTTTCGGGAGGAAATCCGAGAAGCTTTTCTGGGAACACTTCTAGAAACTCATTTACTACTGGGACTGACTCAAGAGTTGGGGTTTCAGAGTTTGAATCCTTAACCCGAACAAAATGATAGATATACCCCTTGGAAATCATTTTACTAGCCTGAAGGTAAGAGATGAATCAACCTATAGGTACTGAGCTACTACCCTTCCATTCTAAGACTGGCTCGCTTGGAAACTGAAACTGAACGATCCTAGTTCTACAGTCGACTGAGGCATAACAGGAATGTAACCAATCCATGCCTAAAATGATATCAAAATCTACCATTTCTAACTCTACAAGATCTGCTGAGGTGACTCTCTGAGAGACTGTGAAAGGGCAATTTTTGTATACTCGTCTAGCTATAACTGGGTCACAAACTGGAGTAGAGACTCAGAAGGGTTCTAAGAGAGTTTCTAGACTGACACCAAAGTTTACTGCTATATATGGAGTTACAAAAGACAAAGTAGCCCCTGAATCTAACAATGCATACATAACTAAATGAAAGACCTGTAACGTACCAGTGACCACATCAGGAGAATCTTCCTGGTCCTGGCGAGCCTTGAGAGCATAAAAATTGTTCTGGCGCTGACCGCCACCTGTACCAGAAGAAACACCCTGCTGAGTTGGGCGACCTTTTGGTGCTGCCGGAATTGTAGTCAGAGCCCTGTTGTTGTTACCTCCTTTCTCTTGCCTGGCACAAGGGCAATCCTTCAACCTAAGGCTAGACTGACCACGCCCAAAGCACCATTTCTTGTTTGCAAGACACTAGCCTGGATGGTTCTTACCACCCTTTGGACAAGTTTGGAAGGTCCTGTTACCTGAAGCACTCCCCTGAGATTTAGAGCTTGATGCCCTACCTTTCTGATCTTGTCGAAACCTTAGGGATGGAGCACTAGCTGATGAAGGTGCTGGGGCTGTAGACCTCTGCTGAAACTGGGAGCGATTTCCACCACCTGATTTCTGCTGAGAGTATTCATAATTCCCTATTCTAGCCTTCTTGTTTTCCTTAGCCATTTTCCTAAGCTTATCTCCCTCAACCTGCTGAGCATGAGTCATAAACCTAGATATATTCATATCCTCTAATAGCATAGAATACTTGCACTCTGTCTTCACCAAGTCGGATACCCCAAACAAAAACTTACTCATTTGTGCCCTTGGATCGGCAACCATGTGTGGAGCATACCTGGAGAGCTGGGTGAACTTAAGTCTGTATTCTTGGACTGACATGGTACCCTTCTTCAAATTCATAAACTCCTGTGCATTAGCTTCTCTAAACTCCCTTGGGTAGAACCAGTTCAGAAAAGCTCCAGTAAAACACTCCCAAGTCACAGGAGCTGCATTTGCACCCCTGTTTTCTTTCCACTAAGTGAACCAAATGTGAGCTACATCCTTAAGTTGGTAGGATGCCAACTCCACCCTATCATTACCAGTCATTTACATAACTCCAAAAATTTTCTTAACCTCATCAATGAAGTTCTGTGGGTCCTCACCAACCTGCAACCCTAAAAACTCGGGCGGATTCATCCAAATAAAATCTCAAACCCTAGATGCAGCTGATACAACATTAGTGTTTGTAGGAACTGGGGCCTGCTGATTGCTCTGATTGTCCACACTCTGAGACAAGAGCTGGATCGCATTCCAAAATTCTACATTCATAACCTCATGGTTCGGGACTGGAGGAACTGTGTTAGCATTATGTGCATTAGCATTTCATGTGTTTGCTCTACGAGGAGGGATGATCTGAAACGCATAATGATGAATTAGAAAGGAGAAGTTGGATCATACCCACGCACGATAAGAATAACAAGGAAAGTGAAGTTTTTTCTTAAAACACTTTGTAGCCTCCCTCTCACAGATGTGGTGCACTTCACACCCATGAAAGAGACTCTACTTAGTGCTACTTTCAAACATCCTAGGACTCTTAAACCTAATGATCCGATACCAAGTTTGTCACGCCTTGAGGCTACCCCCTTAATGTAACACGGGACCTAGGATCACTAGTGAACCCAAGCTAACCATGTGTCTTGCATAATCATAAGCATAATAAGAATATCTGAATAATACATGAACTATGCGGAAGTTAAACAATAGATAACTGGAAAATGGGGAATACCCATCTAGTCTGAATGTACAAAACATACTAAGAGTTTAATAACACTGAAAGATCAAACTCAACAAGTCAAGCTGATACCACTACTATGCCTGAAAAACCTCTAATTGAGTTGAGTTGCTGGAACATGCCCCCGAGCTAACCCTAGAAAAACTGAAAACTGAATAGAAGACTATAAGTGAAAAGCGTGTATGTTGTCCTCGAAGTATGAGGACTCGCCAATAAAGCTGCTGAATACGGATCGAGAATTGATCTATGCATGATCTGGATGTTGAGTACCTGAACCTACATCCTGAAAAGATGTAGCGCAGAGTATGCGTCAGTACTTTGAATGTACTGAGCATGCATGATATAGATACTAAGCTGAACAAATATATATAAGCTGAACAAATATATATAAGCTGAACAAATCATAATTGAGCAATGACATAAACTGAGCAAGAATGTAAATATTGAACATAACTGAAAAGCTAAGCTAAATGCAATGACCAACTACTAATCATGAGAATATCATGCTGAACTGAATGCTGAAGTATATACTAAAAACCTGGTCAAATGCACTAAGAGTCTGACTGTGGGAGCTACTATTAACCGACATAAAACCACGTGAGCTAAACGTCGAGTCTGATGTATATGCCCCATCGAGGGGACGCAATATACCTTGCCAGGGGTATAAAGGCATGACAAGCGTGATCATTAAATTTGATGCCCAACAAAGGGGACTTAAAAATCCTACGGGGGCACATAGTTCTGGGACTATGAGGGTATGCTGAACTCTAGTCCAACTCGGTGCTAAGTCTACTCCTAACTGAATATGTATATGACTGAAATGTGACTGATATGCTGAATAGCTCAAATACTGACATGCAATCTGAGAATGAAACATTTATGTACCGATAATGTGACATTCCAAATCTGGAGCATGATTATCTGGTTAACTAACCTAGCAAGTATAATTCATGAACTAAGAAAATTTATACAAACTAGGTTTCCGAGTTTCATACAAGGAATTAAGTAAACTTTCCAAGAAACAAGATATTTCGATTTAGGATACTACAACAGCTAAATCACAATAATTATTCAAGGTTTTACAAACCCTAGGTCTAAACAAGATATGGAGAATCAAGGAGCTGACTGAATTCTAGAGACCTAGTGGATGAAAGGAACCCACTAGTGAAATCCCACATACCAAGTGATAAAATCTACGGAGAAATCCTTCGATTTAGGGGTTGAAACTGATGAACACTTGTTGCATGTTCTTGAGGAAAACTGGCGCCTCATTCTATTCTCTTCGTTCTAATTTTTGGTGATTTTGGAGAATAAAGGTTCTGGGTATGTCTGACTAAGTTATTAGTCTTAAACTGAGTAAAACGATGTAGTTTATGTATTAAACGACGTAGTTTAAATGCCCAATGCATAGGGGAAAAGACAAATGACGGCCCGTCATGGCAGGGCGTCGTTCAGCATCTGGGGCTTGGTTTGGGGGCCACCATCCGTGGACCTTGGACCACGGACCGTGGTTCCACCTACGGTCCGTAGGCCATGGTTCTTCCTGGGATTTCTGGGTGGCCAACTACGGAACCTACCTACGGTCCGTGGTACCGTGGTTTGGCCTCCGTCGGTGGCACCTGTAAGCTCTGAAAATCTGCATTTTGGTCTTTCTCGAATCCGGGGTGTTACAAAGTAGGTCTATCTCAATTTGAAGTAGGCCTGCCACACGCAAAAAGGGCATAAATCACAAATAATAACCAAGTCACACATAAACATCAAATGCAAAAAGTCACCATATTCAATCTCTCACTGGAACCATTTCCCATCGGCACACTATCGTTATCCAAAACCATTTCCCATTGGCTTTATATCAAATCACTAGTATAAACCATTTTCCATCGACTTTACATTACATTACTAGTTGAAACCATTTTCCGTCGGCTTTATATCAAATCACTAGCAAAAAATATTTCTTATCGGCTTAATAACAATCATTCGTAAAGACCTCGGCATCATAATAATCATCGGCAAAGACCTCGACATCTAAAAACTCATGGGAAACAACCTTGGCATCATAAACACTTGTCGGAAATGACCTCGACATCTAACTATCACATATTTAATCATGGTGTTCAATAATCAATGCACACAAGCAATATTACACCACATTGAAGAGAAAACAATTCACACAATTCAAGTCAACTTTCATGCTATCAAGCATTTCATCAATCAATCAAAAAGGGTTACAACAAGGTAATTCACAAACATCATGATCGTCACATATCTTTTTCATTTCAACCCATTTTTATTCGTTAAGAGTTAACAAGTGAACATCTAACCCTTAACCTCATTCCCATTACTCCCAACACACAAGAAATGAAGGGAATACATGAATTCTACTAAAATACAAGGTTTAGGAGATTACTTGCCTTAAATCAATCAATAATCACTCCTAGAGTTGACTCTTCCCCTTCTGAATAACATCTAAAGCTACACAATTTATATAAAAAAAGTATTCATAGTAACTTTCCAAAAACAACGATACCCACATCAGTTTTCTTGAAATGTGGATCAATCAATAAAAATCCCAATTTTGAAAATAGGTTTTGAATCTGAAACATATAAATTGAAAATGATGTTTAAGGCTTTAGGAACTCATTAGTGAAAACCATTTCGAAAGGGGATCAAAACCACTTTAAAATCACAATTTTAAACCCCAAAAATGGCAGGC